>VDFB02279655.1:0-43031 GCA_007258455.2 Sequoia sempervirens | reverse complement strand
CGATAATATATAAATTAATATATTAAAATAGATAAGCCATGCTGATATACTTGAATCATTTAAAGAATGTCATAATGTTAAAACCCAATGCTCGTTATTATTATCTTGACGGTAATTTTCATTTTAATAAACATACTCTAAAACCCTCGTGGAAACCTGCTGCAACGAGGAAGAGTTTGGAGGAGCGGAAACCAATAGCGGCGGGGAAAGCAGCATAAAAACGGCGAAAAACAGACGAGAAATGATTAACGGCTGAAATTGGTTTAATCGTCTTCCATTGATACGGACGCAAGATAGCCGTCGATACGCTTTTACAGGTCGCCTCTAGCCTTCTAAAGCCCTACAAGACATTACGTATCATTTTTTTCTGCTACAGGTAAATAGGGTTTAAAATATCGATCAACATTTTCTGTTCGCGAGGTGCACAAGGAATCGAAAGGATACGGTCCAGAGGTAAGGAATATTTTCTTATGTTTTGTGGTACTGGAAACAAAAGCTTAAAAATCCTCTGACATGGATTTTATTTTTGTTAGCAGTTTTTCTGATCTGGGTTATTGTAGAAAAGATTAAAGAATCCAGTATTAGAGTCAAAATCTTCTTTTGTAGTTTTTCTGATTTGCACAAAAAGCTTAAAATCCTTATTAGGATCCATATTTTTTATTTTGCAGTTTTCTGATCTTGATTCGCAAAAATGTTAAAAAAAATATTAATTTGGGATCGAATTTTCCTCTCGCAGTTATTTCTTATCTGGTTGTTTGCCAAGAGCTTGAAATTTGAAGCGGTTTTTTTCGTCGATCTTCAAACCCCTGTAAAAATGGCCGCTGAGGGTACAGTTGCCGACATGTTTACAGTCCAGAAGACCATGGGTAATGTCCTATGCTGTATGTGTGGCATTTCTATGCCACCCAATGCAGCCAATATGTGTGTGAATTGCATCCGTTCCCAAGTTGACATCACAGAGGGCTTGCAAAAACATGTCACAATCCTCCACTGCCCTGAATGCAGCTCTTATTTACAGCCTCCCAAAACCTGGATCAAAGCTCAGCTAGAATCTAAAGAGCTTTTAACTTTCTGCATCAAAAGGCTTAAAAATCTCAATAAGGTCAGGCTTGTGCACGCTGAATTCATATGGACTGAGCCCCATTCTAAAAGAATTAAAGTCAAGTTGAGAATACAAAAGGAAGTCCTTAATGGGGCTATATTAGAGCAGGCATATGTTGTTGAGTATGTACAACAGGAGAATATGTGCGACAGCTGTAGGAGGGTTCAGACAAATCCAGATCAGTATGTGGCTGTTGTGCAGGTACGGCAGCATGTTAACCATAGGAGAACGTTTTTCTATCTTGAACAGTTGATACTCAAGCATGGGGCAGCTTCTCAGGCAGTTAATATTAAGCAAGTTCACGAGGGTGTCGACTTTTTCTTTGCTAATAGGAGCCATGGTTCTAAGTTTGTGAACTTTTTGGGTAGTGTGGTGCCTACATTGAATCGGAATGATAAGCAGCTTGTATCACAGGATGTGAAGAATAGTACTTATAATTATAAGTATACTTTTTCTGTTCAGATTTGTCCTATTTGCAAAGAGGATTTGATTTGCCTTCCTCCCAAAGTTTCTTCTAGTTTGGGCAACTTGGGTCCTCTTGTTTTGTGCACCAAAGTGAGTACTAATATCATGCTGCTTGATCCATTTACCTCGAGGCATGCATTTATGGATGCAAATCAATATTGGAGAGTGCCCTTTAGGCCTCTTCTCTCAGCCAGGCAGTTGGTAGAGTATATAGTTTTGGATATTGAGGTTAATGCTGGTTTGATTACTGTGGGTGGTATGAAGTATTCATTGGCAGATGCACAGGTTGCTCGTGTTTCAGACTTTGGAAAGAATGACACAATTTTTAATGTCAAAACTCATCTGGGTCATCTTCTGAATCCTGGAGACTATGCCCTTGGTTTTGATCTCTATGGTGCAAATACTAATGATTTGGAAATGGACAAGTATAAGGGACTTAATCTTCCTGATGTGGTTTTGGTGAAGAAAAGTTATGAAGAGAAACGCCAGAAGAAGAGAGGCAAGCCTCGGCCTTGGAAACTTAATAATCTCCCTATGGAAGTGGAGCCATCTTCTAAAGTTAAAACAGAGGATTCAAAGGATGTTCAGGACTATGAAAAGTTTTTGGAAGAGTTGGAAGAAGACCAAGAGATGCGGTCCAAGATTGCCTTGTACAGAAATAAGAATTATCAACCGTCAGAGACAGCCTCTATGACTGATGGTGAAGATGCTCCTTCTGTACCATTAGAAGAGTTACTAAATGATCTTACGCTTGAGGATGATGAGCAAGAAGATGAAGAAATGGAAGGTTAAATGCTAAATGTTGTGTTTGCTCTTTTTGCATTTTTGTAAATGATGTGGACAATTTGTGTTTCTAAAGAGTTAATTCTACACTAAGGTATTGGATTTGTTTGTACCCTGTGTATTCCAAATGGGAAGCATGAAAAGAATTATCATCTGATGGCTATGTGAGTATACACAATTTGAAAGTGTTTTTTACTTATATATGTTGTCAAATTTGTTTAGTAAACAGTTTACACCATACATTATGGTATTATTTTTTGCAACTTTATTAACATTTGGTAATGATTATATTGGAATGTAGATAAGAGTCTGTACTCCTTTCTTGAAAGGTTATGTCAGGAAAGTAAATCCTTCTAACTTTATTCTTGTCATTTGTATTGTATGTGGTTAAGTATCAATGTTTATGATAGGGTCGAATTGCAGCTTGAGTTTTGTCTTTAAGAGGCATTTATCCAGGCAATCATTGCAGAGTGCGTTGTTTCTTCCTACTATTTGTGTCTTGTAACAAGTTAAGCACAACCCATCATTTTACTTCATTTCTGAACTTTAAAGAAGAAAATTGAATTTCTCAGTTGGATATTGCAACAAATCAGGACAGATGCAAGATTGCTATCACTATGCCCTATGCCCTACTTATCAATCCTGTCTGGTCTCAGAGTCATTGTGAACACATGTAAAATGTTATGTATAACCTTGTTATTTTCAATTTCCAGTTTATTTGATAAATTATTCACCAATAGGAGTTAAAAGAACATGCAAGGTATAACGTATAATTCAAGCTTACTGCTGCATAACTCTTTTTTTACATCATTTGTGGAGAATAGGTTAGTACTTAGAAAAGTGGAAACTTAATAAACAGGAGGTTTCCTTTACTGGATTTGTTTGCAAAATAGAGTAGTAGATTTTACTTACCTTGATCAGATAGTTTATTTACAGTCAAATCTTTATTATGTTTCCCAAATTGAAAAACTATATGATTTGAAAAGGTCATTAAATCACAAGCCAGCAGCCAAGATGAAAATAAGGCTTTAGCATGCCAGTGGTACATGTTCTAACATAACTGCATAATATCACACACACATCAGAATCAGAAAAGCCTGAGAAACTGAATACCATCAAAGCTCATTATCCCTTTTTATTTTGCTCCATATTGAGATGGAGAACTTGTAAATTAAGTTGAACATATGGATGGATGGGAAGGACTGGGAGCACTTTGAAGAACTGAAGTGTAAGTGGAAGACAAATCTCCTGTTATTTTGTCACTAACTTGTAGCTGCAAGTATCAATTTTTAGAAAGCATCCGATCAGCAAGTGAGATTGGTTTTTAAAGTTCAATGCTGACAATGTTACAATCCATCTCGGAGATGATTGTTCTCCATGGATCAAAGGTAAACATATTGTCCTGAAACTTTATGGTATTCCTTTTGTGCTTTGAGATGAAGATTTTTTTACTTTCAGTCAGCTAGATGGTTGGCAAGAGTTTGAAAGTTCAGCTCGATGTGAAAGTTGCTTAAAACATTATTTTGTAAAAGATAAGACTGAAAGATACAAGATTGTGGCACAAGGGTTAGAAAAAGGGGAAGTGTTCATCTTCGTTGACTTGCCTACCCTTGCCCATCCAACTCTTGTTTCTTCTTGTCAATGAGGAGTAGTATTTATTTGGCACTGCCAGTTTGGTCATTTGAATATCGCTTACCCACTGACAATGAGTGAGCAAAACACACCTTATGGGCTACTTGACATCAAGGAGATTGACAAGATTTTCTGAGTCATTGAAAATTGACTTAGATGAAGTGGAAATTTGAATTAGGCTAAAGTACTTCTTGGCTTGGTCCACAATAATTTCTGTAGACTCATGAGACTCTATTTTAGCCTGTTGAACTGTTTTTTGTTGTTTAATAGCTGAAAGTTGTGGGTCTTCTTCTTGATGGTTAAATATGAGGCATATTAGCGCTTCAACAATTTCAAGGCCATGGTGGAGAATGAGATTAGGCATTGCATTGAAATAATCCTCACAAAATTGCTGGGGAGTGTGGGGGTGCCTCTCAAAACGTTTTTTGCAGTTTCACTCAAAAGATAGTGTCAAATGACTATTGATACTTACAATCCACAATAAAATGTTGTCACAGAAAGGTAGAATAGATCTATCAACATGTTTATAGAGTGAACATTGAGTGACATAAAATGGACAAGCAACAGTGGGCTGAAGCAATGAATAAACTTTTCTTTTGTTTAGTTGAGCATCAACCAGAGCTTTGGATGGTTTGTTAAATTGCATGATCAGATTGAAATGCACAGAAAATTAATTCAAAATCAGACACAATAACACAGCAGATACCCTGGGAAAACCCTCCTCTTGAGGGAGAAAAACCCAGCAACAAAGATCTCTCTTTTATATATAAATAATGGCAACAATTCTCTTTACAATGAGGCCAATCACAAGGCCAATATTCAGCACCTACACTAGATGCACAACAGATAATAATCTGCCCTCCCTTGATACCTAAATCTGCACTTACAGAAATTCACAATCTGCTCTTGGAGAAATTCGCACTTGAATGAAGGAGAGAAAACGAACTTGCTTGATGGATGTGCAAAGGACGGATGATCTTGAATATATACAACTTAGAGAGGTCGCACCTCTTCATATCATGAGGTCGGCCAGAATAAACACAATTGCAATTCATAAATGATGTCGGCCAGAAGTGAAATCGCGTCTCTTCATATATGGAAGTCGGCCTCAAT
Source organism: Sequoia sempervirens (assembly GCA_007258455.2). Taxonomy (NCBI): domain Eukaryota; kingdom Viridiplantae; phylum Streptophyta; class Pinopsida; order Cupressales; family Cupressaceae; genus Sequoia; species Sequoia sempervirens. The sequence goes on along the minus strand of VDFB02279655.1, from coordinate 37,936 downwards.
TAATATACAAATATTAAATGTCTTCTAAGATGAATTCGAATCTTCTCATGTCGGCCATACTATATGAAGATAATACAAAACAATAAATATAAATTAAATAGCCAACGGCTATCATTTAATTTATGTCCCCACGATAGAGCTGAGCTGGAAGGAACGACTGAAGCTGCTATATCATTAACAGGTTTAAGCCCCGAAGAAGCTTGGTCTGGTCAGCAAGGCACTGTGAAGAACTTGAGAATCTTTATGAGCACTGCATATGTTCATGTTCTGAAACTGAAGCAGAAGAAGTTTGATGAAGACATGAGGTGTATCTTTCTTGGGTAATAAAGCAAATCCGAAGTCTATTGGCTGATTGATTCTACAACCCAAATGAACCATGGTCATTCAATGAATGTCTAAAGCTAAATTAATATTAGACCAATTTTATTCCAAAGGAGTAAATGAAGATGAAGTTGCAAGAAGAGATTCAAGAAACCATCATTGGCAAGTACGGCTAAGAAATTGCTTAAGCAATATTTCTACCACGATTAATCAAAAGAGGGGTGATGACTCAGGCAAAGTTGCAAGAAGACAAACCATCACAGGAAAGTACATACAAGAAATTGCCTAAATGATATTTACTACCATGAAGAATAACAAGGAGTATTATACTTGAAGAGGTGAACCTGGCAGTGATGAGTACGATGGTTTGTTTTTCAAAACCTTACTTCATCACATAAGCAATGAATTTGAAAGGATGAATTGATGCAGCTCAGTTAGAATGTGATTTTCCATTAGGGAAGAAACCCATAGGCTCCAAGTGGGTGTTTTAAACAGAGTATAAAGCAAATGGCACATTCAACAACTACAAGGCTCGATTTGTTGATTAAATTTATGCACAAAAAGAAGGTATTGACTATGAAGAAACCTTTGCATCAAAGGTGAAAATCAAACTTCTGTTCTCCCTTGCAGCATAGTTTGGATGGAAGATCCATTAGATGCATGTGAAGAGTGCTGTCCTGAATGGACAACTCTTGGAGGAAGAGTATATGCATCAACTACACGAATTTTTAGTTTAAGGTAGAGAGTGCCAAGTGTGTAGATTGATCAAAGCCTTGTATGGGTTGAAATAAACTCTTTTTTTTATTTAATTTCCAGATTGTTGATTGACTACACAAATGAATTTTATATGATTCTTGTATATAGCAATCAATATTTCTAAAAAATAATGATGATTTTGTGATAACTGGGAGCAACGAAGAGTTGGTTTTAGAGGTGAAGTAGGATATTGAACAAGTCCTTGAAGATGATAAATCTTGGGCTATTGCACTATTACCTTGACTTGAAAGTTTTGTTTCATAGACAAATGTGCCACAGAGCTGCTTGGGAAATTAAGGATAGCAGTGTGCCAACTAATAGCAATGCCAGTGGAAGCAAGTTTGAAGCATTCCACGGATGTAGAGTCAAAGAAGATAAATGAAATTCTTTGCAGGCAATCATTTCTTCTTATGTATCTTTCATTCACCACATCAGATCTAGGAATATTGTCAAGTTGTCAACTATCTCTTTGTGACGATAGGTGACTTCAATCCAAGAGCATCAAACATATAGGCATTATTCTGAGAAATGGAGTTGGCATAGAAAGCAATCCACTGTGATTAAAGGAAGAGTAAGTCCACTAATAGGCAAGGATATTGTTTTGATGGGAAAGTGACCATCGCACACCATGGGAAGGATCATATGAATTGGAATGAGTGCATGGCAGACTTCAAATAATTTTACATGTAAAACACAATGGCCAGAGTGTGGTCAACCATGGTTGGAAAACTCAGCGAGTACATTCCGGGTCAACAAGTACTCGCCAAATTTTGAGCTTGATGAGTAACTTGCGAGTTAACTTGCCAGTCAACCTCACTGAGTTTTTGGTGAGCTTGATAAAATACTTGCCTCAGAAGCATAAAAAATGCAAAAAATACAGTTTTGTCGGTGACACAATCATCAGATTCAGCAGGGTCATGGTGATTTTGTATGTGTTATGGTGGTTTTGTTTGTGGGTTGGTTGGTTTGTCTGTGTTTTGGCAGCATTATCTCAAAAGCAGCGGTAGTTTTGCCAATTTCAAATTTGTAGGTTAGTAATAACAGTGTGTCATGGGGATGTATTCAATGCCTTTTGGGGTATGGGGATATTGAGGGGATGGCTCCTCATGTCCTTTTAATATATTTTTGTTTTCAGGTCCAGAGGATTTCTCAAGTTTTTTTTGGTGTCAACCAGATGTTCTATGTTTTTAGGGGCATCTGGATGCCTCTAAGCCATTGAAGCATCTTTTCATCTGTCAGGGACATAACCGAGATGTCCCTAATGTTACCTATGTCAATTGCTAATTTTGTAAAATAAAAAAAGATGGGACATTTTCAAACATTTATTTTCATAATCATTGATAATATGATAACTAAATATTCATATCTACAATTTCATTTTTATATTTCACTCTCACTCAAATGTGGATTTTATATTTAATGATCAATGTTCACTGTTCATTGTTCAGTGTCATAAATGTTTTTGTTATTTGAATTTCAGCTTTTTACCACGTTTAGTTTGGAGTTTAATTATATAATTAAAAAGTTATAAACATATATAAACTTCGCCATCCCCTTTTAGTGGCCCCACCATCAAGGAAATTTTCACCATTCTAGAGACATATTTTCTCCTAAAATGTCAGAGAAACATTGATAGCGAGAGATATTTCCTAGAATCTCGGAGGAACATTGATAATGATAAATATTTCCTAGAATCAGAGCAATATTGATAGTGAGTGATAGAATATCTTCTGATATTCCAAGATGCCTGGAAGTCCTTTTCACCATTAGAAACATATTTTCTCCTAGAATCTTGGAGAAGCGTTGATAAAAGATAGGAATAATATCTTCTGATATTCCAAGATGCTTGAAGTCCTTTTGTGCACAGGACCCTCCCAAATCATCTATTTGTCAGAGGGATAGTCTTGATTGTAAACATATGAGTGAGAAGAATTATCAAGTTTAGTTAGTTGAACGAGGAAGAACCCAAATCATCTATTTGCCAGAGGGATAGTCTTGATTGTAAACACGAGTGAGAAGAATTATCAAGTTTAGATAGTTGAACGAGGAAGAAATAGTCTGGTGTACAGAGGATGAGTGAGTGTTACACTAAAAATATTACAGTATATGTTCTGTCAAGAGCTCTATGTAACTAGTTTTGGCTATAAGGGTAGAAGAGGAAGCTAAGCAATTGCTTATTCCAGTTGATTTTCTTCACACTGGGGTTTTCAGGTTAAAATCTTGTGTTAATATTGCTTATGGTTGATTTTTTTGTTATTTCATCTTTGTTTCAAACATTGCAACTTAGTTTCAAACTTTTAGTTTCAAACATTTGCAACCCAGTTTCGTTTCCAGCAACTAGGAATACTGATTCCAACATCTAACACTTCCCAATCGTTGTCATTTGAAGTTGAGTAGGACAGCATATACATTTGTAACTTTCTAGTATGAGTTAAATCTCGGAAGATTACACAACACGTTGGTAGTAGTGCAATTTAATCTGTTTCGGGTATTGTGGATGGTTGTGTATATTTTTTATTGATAGTGATAAGATAAATTGTAGCCTTACGAATCAGAGATTTGAACAAAAAGGTGGAATCAAGAAGAAAGGTGGCAAACAAGATGAAGAAAGCTTTGGAAGAAGAGTTGCCCTTTTCGAATCCGACTTGTAGTTCATCAAACAACAAAAGCTGGATGCTAAGAATCAAGTGTACATGGATATGGTGGTATATGCTCTTGTCAAGAAGCTTGAAGTGGAAGAAGAGCAGCCCTTTTAATGAAGAGGGTGAGGAAGCAAAGAACTGAAAATCACTACATTGATGGAGACAAGCAGGCCCAAGGTAGACACAAACAAAGTTAAAGGAATTTGACATGCTCCCAGTCAAACTTAAAACAAAAGTAAATATTAAAGATTTCAAAGAACAAGTAGGTGCCGAAATTGTGGATAAGTGTGTTTAAGCAAATGGATATTTACTTAATTGTGCGTGAAGCTAGTGAGGCAAAGGAGTTTTAATAAAAATGTAATAAATATGGAGGATTATGCACTAGTTTGGTGGAAAACCAATGTGTCTGTTTATAAGAAGATGAATAGTATACTAGTGTCTAGTTGGGAAAAATTTCTATGAATTTATAGAGAAGAATGTCTATCGTGTTGGGCACAAAACTAATCAAATTACTAAGTCACACTGTGTCAGGCAAGTCAATAATCAAAGCGTGGGATTACACCACAAAATGTTGTATAGACAAATCATTTTGATGAACTTGGACTTAAAGAAAGAGAATATAATTATAAAATACATGGGTTTGCATAATTAGGAAGCATGTACACAATCATACACATTGAGGATGAGAAAAAGCTAGGTGAGGTTGAATCATCTAAGCAAAATCAATCATCAAATTAGCCCAAGAAGCAACAAAATCAGCCAAATAAATCTTACAAAGGCAAGTGTCAATGTAAGGACAATGCAGCTGCTTCAAATGTTTGGAAAGATCTCAATAGCCACCGTGTTAGGGATTGATAGATGGATGCAAAGTCTTGGAAGTTGTACTATGAATTGCAGCCACATAATTATACCAATGGGGGCTTCAAGAAGCTAGTCATTACCTTGGTTGGTGACACGAGGTGGAGATAAAAGACAAATTAGATATAAACAATAAATGTGGTTGGACCACATTTAGTACAGCAAGCCATGAACAAAAGAGATGAGCAAGCTGTTTCAAATCAAGATTTAAATCAAGAAATAAAAGGTTACGGCACTTGATTATGATTCACAATCAGATTTGATTTTGGATGAAATTGTAACAAGGCTTTATTTGCAAATTTATGATCATCCATTTCCGTATCCATTGGATTGGGCAAAGAGAGGTGTAGAGATATAGGTGATCAAGAAATGGCAGGTCAAGTTTGCTATTAAATAGATTCAGCACTTGCAGCCGGGGGAGCTGCAAGGAATACGCCGATAGTTTGTATAATTTGTTGAGTATTGTTGGGATTGTGTTTGCTGTTAAAACTTGACGCATCTGATCTAGCTAAATTATAATTTGTTGAATATTGTTGAGGTTGTGTTTGCTGTTAAATCTTGAAGTATCTGATCTAGCTGAATACTGTCAAATCCAAGAGGAAACAAATTTAGTTTTGCAGATTTTGATATCTGAAGTTTTAGCCTAAGAGCTGATCTTCTTTCCCCATTTATAAGTGGAAACAAATTTATTTTTGCAGATTTTGATATCTGAAGTTTTAGCCTAAGAGCTAATCTTGTTTTCCCATTTATAAGTGGCTATGTTAAAATTTAAAAATTCTCAAATTGTTGCCTCTTTATAAAGTGGTTGTGCCCAATTATTTTATCAGCTCAGAGTTGGTTGTGTGGACAACAAAAGATGTATAATCTTAAAACCCACATTGTCCACGGTGCAAATGAGAACAAGTTATTCACCATAAATAAGGATTTGCTTTAAGAAATGTATGATTTGAACCGTAAGCCCAAAGTCTCGTTAGACATCAAAATATTGGGCAGATTATAATATTGAGTTACATAGCTAGGTGGAGGTAAAGGGAGACAAAATAGATTTGATCTAGCATTTACACCCGGATGCTGGAGATTTGTAGCCCTATGCCTGTTGCTGCAGTGATAATTGTGATTAATGTGTATCCATCTGTGAATGCACTGTTAGACAATTATGCACATGTAGATGGTTGTTGCTGGTTTGTGACTGGTTTTCCAAAATGCTTCATTGAAATCACAAATATGAAAATGAAATGATTACATTAAGTGCACAAAATGTGCTTTATACCCTGAGTGTAATTACATTCCTGATTGTACATAAACTGCATTTGTTGCAACCTTTAAGATATTAAAGTAAAATGCAATTGGAAGGTCATGATTGAGCATGCATGAAAAGAATACTGGTTTGCCAAAATGCTTCATCAAAATGCGGTCCTTGAAATGTCATGACTACAGAAAGTGCATAAAATATGGCTTTCAACTTAAGTCTTGATTACTATTAAATTTCTAGTTATGTACAAACTGCATTTCTAGTTATGTACAAACAAATTACAAATTTCTGTACACAATGATTCTCTGTACATTTGGAGCCAGCAGTTTATTTTTTTGATTCATGCACGAGGCAATGGAGACAGTAGCTTTCTGATCCCTGCACATCATGGAAAATAGTGATTGTGTTATGTCAGTATTTCTTATGTTGGGTAAATGATATGGAATTAGTAGAATAGAAGGTTCAGAAGGATATCTCTCGGCGTATTTAAAAATAGGCTCTAGTTATCTGAATATAATGGTAGCAAATCTGTTAGCTCCAAAAGAAACTTAGAAAAAGATTATGTAATTTCAAAAAAAGAGAAGCCTGATAAGGCATTGGATGAAAAAGATATGAACGCAAGAAATTTCCAAAATTGGAATGATGGAATAGATAGCTGAAGTAGAAATGATTAAAAAAATGTAACAGAAGGCAGAATTATAAAAAATGGAGATTACAGTAAGCAGAAGACTATAATTTCCAAAATTGGGATGGAATAGATAGCTGATGAAGAATTGATTAAAAAAATGTAACAGAAGGCAGAATTTAAAAAAATGGAGTTTACAGTAAGCAGAAGACTATAAGAGCAATTTGTTGAAGAAAACAACACATCGTTTGTTTGTTTGTCTTGATGCCTGTATGAGGCGCTAATATTAGTCTTTTTAATTCCATTTAAAATTCTTCCTTTGCTGTTTTTACAAACGGTTAGCTGTTTTGAGAGGCATCCATGCATACAGGTAATTAAACAAGGATAATGTTCTTGTGAAGATTATTGGTAATTCTAATCACAAAGATGCAACTCACAGGGAACGCATGGTCCGGCAGATCCTTGGCACCCTCAAAGCACATGTACAGGGCTCCCTTCTTGGACATGATCCCACACTGGCGCAGCATGTCAGAATGTAAGAAGAAAAGATCTGACGTTGCCTCATCCCTCCCCCTCTTTTCATAATGGTTTGTGTCATGTCCCCATTTTTGGCGAAAGCACGTAGATCGTGAAGATTGGCCTATCAAAGACCAGAGGGTTGACAAAAGAGGGTTAGATGGTCAAAGCCGAGCCACTCAAATACCGACAAGGGCCAATCAATTGGCTTCGCTTGCCCCGACGGAGACCCGCGTAATTGCTGCCTTTTAGCAGCCTCGGCAGCAGAGGGACCCCGCTATTTTTAGCAAAGACGCTTCTGGCAACGCTCGTATCAGTTGTTCGGGCTGCTGCATCGGATCAAATTACCCGCGGACGAGTAATGAGGGGAGATATTGGGAATATTTAAATTTACATTAATTAAATATTAATTATTTGGTGAATATAATATGTGCTATAATATTTTAATTATAACTTTAAGGATTCAGCTGAAGGGGTTTCTAACATTGTTTGAGATTATTTCATAATTTGTTCAATTTGGTGACTATTAAAGAAATAAAAGAATTAAAAAGTGAATATTTTAATGATTTCCTATTATTAAGGAAATCGCACTTTTCAGCTTAATAAAGGTTTTGCATTGGTTTCTGAGCCATTATGACATTTGAGAACCAGAAATTGATCAGACTTCGTCAGAGAACGGAAGCCTTAGGGTTTCATCTCGAATTCCGTGGAGAACGAGCCATCTCCATCGAATCAGTTCAGAGGGTGTGAGATATCACCCGATTTACTGCCAGTTGTGAGACTTCTTCATTCAGAAGAAGTTACAGAGCTTCAGAGAATTCATTGACTTCACAGGAAATAGACATTCAGGGTTTGACAGACATTCTGTTCATTTGGGAAGCTATTGCAAATCTAGGCGCTTATCTCATTGATGTTCTGGAGGCTTAAGAAAGAAGCCGTACAAAATCCATTTAATGCATGCAGCAGGCCGTACTTCTGTACCAGGGCCGTACCAATCCATTTGAAGCATAGTTATCAAGGGTGCTTTTGCCAGGGGTTTGATTCAGAGTATATTCATTCATCAAGGCGCACTTTCCACAGAGATCTTGAGAAACTTGAAGGAGCCGTACAAGATATTTATTGCTGCTGTGTACTTGGCCGTACTACCTTCAAAGGACGTGTTTCTTCATTGTGGTCAAGACGTCTCCTTTTTGGCTTGTTACCTTCATTCAACTTTGGCGCCTAGGAGTCTGGAGTCATCCGCAATTACCAGACAGAGGGAGAAGAATATGCTTGTTGCAGCCGTACCATATATACCAGATCATTTAATGCTGTCTCAAATCGTGTTTTTAAATATTTGTTATCTTTTCCCTTTGCATGCTATCGTAACTCCATTGTAATCGCCCTTTAAGTATAATAGGAATATCCGCAACATTATTTTCGATTTCGCCAGCTTCCTGAGTATTTAGAATTTATTTAGATTTTACATCATTTATGTGCAAAATCGCCTTCATCTTTATTTATGCAAAAACGTCAAAAAACAACACAAAAACCCAAAACGTCAGAAAACCTTCAAAAAACAATCAGAGACAGTAAAAGGGGAAACTAGGGTTTCTACAGTGGTATCAGAGCTAAATCCTGCCATCCTGAGGGTTTAGCCATCTTCTGCAGCCGGAACAGTTTGGGTTTTACCGTGAGCATTATACATGCAAACGGCAATCGATTGACGTGCACCGACTTGAGCAGCACCGAAAACATATCGACAGAAATCATGGTCCGAGAACGCTTAATCTTTTAGAAATCGTAGATTCCTCAATAATGCAGGTCGACTGGTACCGGTCTTGCACATGCACTGAGAACTTAGAAGTGCGCCAACGGCAGTCAAAAGGTGTATTACAGCAGTTGGCAGTTGCACTTCAGAGATTGGATACTCCGAGGAGATCGTCACCACATCGTGACGATGACAGGAGTGTTGCAGGTTCACGGAGAGCTCCTAGGTCAGTATCACGGACAGCAGATAGGCCTACTAGGCCCACTTTCACGAGACAGGAGCCCGATGAGGCTATAGCAGGTGAACAGCATGAGGGTTTGTTCGTTGGTACCTTTAGGCCAGCGAACGACAAGTGGCCGTTAGAGTCACCTGAGATCAGCGGAAGGATCACGATTGACAGTACACCACAAAACACAGAAAGAGAAGTACATAGCATGTTCCAGGAGTATAGCATTCTACCTCAGAAGATTAAAACAAAACTTCCTTTCATGAGTTACGTGGATGTGCACCCGAGTCTTTGCCATAAGACAGAGTTGGCAAGGAAGAAATATCTCACCATAGCTCACGAGTTGATTACACCTGGAAGGGATAGAGATTTTGTATCTTCAGACTCCTATAAAGAATACAGAAATTTATATGATGAGTTTGATAGAAGTGTTGATTTAATTCGAGAACATACTAGCACCGCTTCGGGTAATGGCTTACCTACATCGCCCTTGCATGAGATGACTCGAGAAATTTCTGCCCTGAAGGCTACTTCTGATTTTTATGACAGCAATGGTGAAACGTCACGTGAGCATGATACAACGGCGGTTTCACACATGCAAAGTAACCCTATTGGGTTGTTACACGAAGAGACTGTAGAGTTGGGTACTAGTGATGCAGTTGGCGTTGAGAATTTAAGTCATGATGAATCTGATTTTCCGGATCAGACCTTTGAAAATAAGCTAAAGGATTCGCATGTTGATATGGAATCCCAGGATCGTGCTTTGGATGGGCATACAGTCACTGTTGGAGTAGAAGCGTGTGAAGATACTGTCAGATCAGCAACTTCTACCGTATCAGTTGAGCCATCCTTTGAGGTACCGAGCAGCAGTACCTTAAATGCTGAGGTGTGCATGGATGAAAGCACACATGATGCCGCTTATCATACGGTGAGCGATGACGGATCAGCGTCATATCATAGTGCATATGGTGAACCGGAAAACTTGTATGGGGGTCGTAAGCTTCAGAATCCTCATCATTTGGTTGGGCAACTACAGGTGAATGATAATATGATTGCTACCGCCCTTGAGCATTTTGACGTTGCTCGTCAGATGTTGACTACCTACGGTTGGAGTCCTCCTTTGTCAGATGAGCACAGTGAGAGTGGTTTTTCCCTTGCAGTGATACATGCACTCCGAGAAGCAATTGGAACGATGAAGCAAAATTACCTCAGATTACTTGCGGACAGGGATTTCCTTCTCGAGTGGGATTGCATTTGTTATGATGCATGGAAGGGAAAAGAGGAGCGGATCGATGAGCTCACCATGAGCTCGAGGTGACTATGGTTTCATTGCATAGCACCCAGTTGGCTCTTCGAGAGTCACAGTTACAGATTGAGAGGCTTACCGTGGCATTGCGTTTGGCACAATCTTCACCACCCTCGGATGTAGTTCAGTCTTGCATGGCAGCGGTTGGTGAGGAGTATACACCCATGGTTCGTAGCAGTGAGGGAGATGTTGAGGATGAGGTTACATCCCTCACGGTCACAGGAGCAGTTGATACAGGTAGGATGAGTGCACTCGATGAGAGTAGCAGTGAGCCTCGCGTTGCACCAGGTTCTTTTGAGACTAGTTCCGTGATAGGTGATGCAGGGCAGATCGTTGACAGTTCCTGTGACATGGTTGTTGATTCACTCGAGAGTTGTGTGACAACCCTCGATACTTGTCCATCTTCACAGCAGATATTCAGAGTCTCATCCAGTTGGGAGATTGGTACTTATGATGATTTGTTTCCCTCTCCTGGAAGCAGATCAATCTTTTCATCCGATGCAGTTGACTATGATCGGCAACTGGTTGAGCCTAGTCAGGAGTACAACTCAGTTTATTATTCCAGCGATTCAGAGATGGATGATTCTGATCAGGATGGAGTGATTGTGCAGTTTGTGAATAATCCATTGTTTGAATTTGATGGTGGTTCGATCTATGATAACCCACTCTTCGAGTTGGACGTTGATCGTACTCCTGATACTAGTTCCAGGTTGGGTGATGATCGTAGTGTTTGGGATTGTTCCAGTGCATCGCAATTCCAAACCAAACTCACAGAGGAGTTCAATGAGGTGTACACGGTGAGGAGTGCTTACAGTTTTGTCTTTGATCCACCTGTACATGATTCGATGCACCATACTTGTGCACAGGGTGATTCTCTCGGTACAGTCGAGGGGAGTGATTCATTACGGTGTGCAGAGTTACCATCTTCACAAGATGGGATTAGCGGATGCAGGTACTTGACTCAGCAGTTGCGGGGTATTACTTGCAGGGGCAGCAGTCTGTTATCCATCATGCCGATGTGTATTTGACAGGGCTTGATACTTCTATGTCGCGGATTTCTCATACAGGTGCATGGCTACAGGGCGACTATGGTATTAGTTGGCATGATGGCTTGGACAGTTATCACATCCATGAGGGTTTAGCAGAGGACAGGGAGAGATCCAGGATAGTAGATGCTTCTAGAAGTTTTTATCTCTGCATGACGGATGGATGTGGATTCATATGGTATTGGGATCCCGGTGGCGACAGTTTTGGCACCGAGTATGGGATGGGTCCCAATGGGTTACTTCACTATTCTCAGCATGGTGAAGTTGGAGGCAGTAGAGCGCAGTGGCAGTCTGAGGAGGACCGTCACGACAGACTTTTACGCTGGGTTTGGGATCCAGGTATTGACGGGCGGGTTGAGTTTCCGATGATGCTATGCAGCCGATCGGCGGTGGGACATTTTGCGCTTTTTCATAGCCCGAGATCGGAGTTTTCTTTGGTAGAGATTGCTTGGGTCAAGCAATTTTAGGAGGGCGGACTGCCATGTCCCCATTTTTACGCAGCACGTAGATCGTGGAAGATCGCCTATCAGAGACCCCGAGGTTGACAGAGTGGTTAGAGGATGCTTCGGAGCTTGGCCGGCCACGATTGCTTTGATCAACTGGCTGCTTGGGCTCGACCGGAGACCTTGCACTGCTATTTTTAGCGCCCCGGGCAGTGGTGGCGGGACCTCGCCATTTTTTAGCAAAGACGGCTTTGGCAATGTTCAATCGCCTGGTTCGGGCCGCCTGCACGGATCTACCATCTGACGAGTAACGAGGATATTAATATTTAATTATATTAATTAAATATTAATTATTTGGTGAATATAATAAGTAAAGTTATAATATTTTAATTATAACTTCAGTGTATTCAAGGAAGGCGCAACATTAAAAGGGGCCGCTTTGAGATTATTTTATAATTTAAAATTAACGCCGAGACTATTAAGAAATAAAAGATTAAAAAGTTGAAATATTTTAATAACCCCTATTATTAAGGAATTCGCCCTTTTGAGAGGAATAAAGGTTTTGCATTGGGATTGGAGCCATTATGCATATTTTGACTTATTGAAAATTGATCAGTTTTGTCTGAGAACGGAGACCTTAGGGTTTGTGTTCGATATTCTTGGAGAACGAGCCATCTCCATTGAATCAGTTCAGAGGGTGTGAGATATCACCCGATTTACTGCCAGTTGTGAGATTTCTTCATTCAGAAGAAGTTACAGAGCTTCAGAGAATTCATTGACTTCACAGGAAATAGACATTCAGGGTTTGACAGACATTCTGTTCATTTGGGAAGCTATTGCAAATCTAGGCGCTTATCTCATTGATGTTCTGGAGGCTTAAGAAAGAAGCCGTACAAATCCATTTAATGCATGCAGCAGGCCGTACTTCTGTACCAGGGCCGTACCAATCCATTTGAAGCATAGTTATCAAGGGTGCTTTTGCCAGGGGTTTGATTCAGAGTATATTCATTCATCAAGGCGCACTTTCCACAGAGATCTTGAGAAACTTGAAGGAGCCGTACAAGATATTTATTGCTGCTGTGTAGAATCAGGCCGTACCAGCTGTGTACTTGGCCGTACTACCTTCAAAGGACGTGTTTCTTCATTGTGGTCAAGACGTCTCCTTTTTGGCTTGTTACCTTCATTCAACTTTGGCGCCTAGGAGTCTGGAGTCATCCGCAATTACCAGACAGAGGGAGAAGAATATGCTTGTTGCAGCCGTACCATATATACCAGATCATTTAATGCTGTCTCAGAAATCAGGTTTTTAAATATTTGTTGCCTTTTCCTTTGCATGTTATCAGAACTCCATTGTAATCGTCTCAGAAGTATAATAGAATATCTGGCAACATTATTATCAGTAGATTTCACAGTTTCTGGAGTATTTAGAATTTATTTAGATTTTACATCATTTATGTGCAAAATCGCCTTCATCTTTATTTATGCAAAAACGTCAAAAAACAACACAAAAACCCAAAACGTCAGAAAACCTTCAAAAAACAATCAGAGACAGTAAAAGGGGAAACTAGGGTTTCTACAGTTTGCCCATGTTCTCGATGATTTGAAAAGGCTGCCAGCACCAATTCTCACACAAAGTGATGGAATCATTTGCCGTAACCCATATCTGTTACCTCTGTGCTTTTTTGTTTTCAATGACTGCCAGTTGCACGTCATTTTAAACCTCAGTCTTTTTTCCTTCTATAGACTCTTGGCTGTCACTGTAGACACCTCTTGGCGTAATGACTGCCAGTTGCACACCATTTTAAACCTGAGTTGTTTTTCCTTACACAGACTCTTGGTTGTCACTGTAGACACCTCTCAGCATAATAAACATATGCTAAAACCGTCGTCCAAACCTTATTTTCACGTAGCAGCTCGCCAAATTGGAGAAGTGAAAGCTCAATACTAGCAAGGAAGAGTTTGGAGGAGCGGAAACCAATAGCGGTCGGAAAGCAGTAAAAAAGGGTAAAAAACAAGCGAAAAAAAAGATGAAAATGACCTCCTTGCATACTCTGTACTGAAATCTTCAGCGATCAGGAACAAAAGAAGCTCGTGAGCTTGAAATAAGGAAACGCCTTTGAAAAATATATTCAAAAATTTATCAGTCTTCTCTACTAGTGCTGAGTTCATTTCACCGGAGTAAACATGAATTGCAACCTTCCACTACCACCTGTTTAAATAAATTGAGTAAATAGTAATCCACACTATAGTATATAGCCAAAATAGTTGCTCTACTTCCACTACCACCTGGTAGGTCTATATGTTTGTATTATTAAGTAGTTTTTATTATATATTTTCATATATTTTAAGCTGTGGTTTTCTATTTTCCAATTGTGGTCTCTGTTCTGAAGATTATAAAGGTTTTTTTGGTCCTGTTCACAAAATGTAGTTCTTAAAGCTGAACCTTGGACAACTTTTGCTGTGACAGATTGACTTCCTTTAGGTACAGTATCTTTCTTGGACTGTGATCCAAGGAGAGCACCCCAAACAAACCCGTGCTTATGGCTCCATCATTCAGTTGATTGATATCTAGATATTTGTGACAAAACTGCTGAAGATGTAGAGTTGAGGTTTTTGTCGCCTTCAATTGCCATTCATCCAACTATGCTGCAAAAATATGATGATATATAAACTTTCCACTGTAAAAATGTTTAAAGGAAGCTTCCCAATCATTTCAAGCACACAAGATGAAGGCCAATAGTGTAATCAAATGCTCTACATCTTAAATTAAGAGAACGATATTATTTCTCAAAAAGGAATGCTTGTCTGATTACAATAAGGGACAACATACACTTATGATTACCAAGTCAAAAGAATTACCCTCAAATGCTAGCCTAACTCATTCATAGGAGCACCTTTTTAGAACACTAAAGAATTCAGTTGGGTGGTAAATTTACCTTGAGAGTCAGATTCTTCTTTGACAATATTTAGATCTGGTGTTTCACCAAAGACTGAGTTCCAGCAGTTGCAGCTTGACTTCCTGCAGTGCTCAATTCATTAATAGTATTAGCTAATGTTCCAAACAAAAGAACTTTTAAGCTTCAACCTGAGATGCAAAAACAACTTGTTTTGAAAATCACAAATACTCAAGTTATTAAAATATATATATCGAAGTCACAACCATCTAAATAAATATGAAATCTGCAATTACCCAATCCATATAAATGCAGAGAAAGACCCATAACTCATTATTATGTTAAAACTTAAAACTGAATTAAGCATCGAGTATATTTACCTTGAGAGTCAGATTCTTCTTTGACAATATTTAGATCTGGTGTTTCACCAAAGACTGAGTTCCAGCAGTTGCAGCTTGACTTCCTGCAGTGCTCAATTCATTAATAGTATTAGCTAATGTTCCAAACAAAAGAACTTTTAAGCTTCAACCTGAGATGCAAAAACAACTTGTTTTGAAAATCACAAATACTCAAGTTATTAAAATATATATATCGAAGTCACAACCATCTAAATAAATATGAAATCTGCAATTACCCAATCCATATAAATGCAGAGAAAGACCCATAACTCATTATTATGTTAAAACTTAAAACTGAATTAAGCATCGAGTATATCTTCTTAAACCATAGAGTTTCAATTGCTACAACTTGCAACTTCTAAATTGCAAGCCACATTCAAATGTTAGATTTTTTCCTAATTTGAAGAGGGTTCTGTGGCAGGATTACAAAGGGTCAACCAAAAAGGTCTGAAATTATTCTGAAAAAACCCTCATCTACATGATTGCCTTAAACATATAATAACAATATGCTCCACCGTCAGTTGTGCTTTGTTATGGAGAATCAAAACTGCTTGAGATGAGGGTAGAGCATAGTTTTTCAGTGGAAGAGCCTCATTTCTCTTAAAAGTAAGTAAGTACAGAAATCTGGTCATATCTGCCTAATATTATATAAAAGCAATCGCATGGATGATTAGTTATTTCAAGCAAACCATGAAATTTCTTAGCTTGATGGAATAATATGGGGAATCAGACTCCTGGTCTATATCATGTCTTATCATAATTGATTATCTATTTTAAAACATAGAGTTCAAAAAATAGCTAGAAATGGCTAATCCAGTGCCCTATAAAATTACAGAAAGTTTAATGATTGCTAAAAAAATCCCCCACATTACTCTTATATTGCTTCGAGCCTTTGACTAATTTAACAAGACTTAATCTTATCCATAAACAAAATTCAACAGATTCAAGGATTTTTATCAAAGAGAATAAGTTTTATGGCTTTCCATGGATGAAATTTCCAAGAGTCTAGTATTTCCTGAAAAATGATGGTTTCCTTGTGGTTTTATGCAGGAACGTTTTGCAAAAAAAAAAAAACCATGAAATCTTGCTGGCAGCCCAACTTCCCACTCAAGCCCTTTCTTCCTTTGCATGTGAGTTATTTTTACAAACCTTAATGGCTTGGAAATAAAAAATTAATGACTTAAATGTCCAAGAGATTACATAATTGATCTCAATGGCTCCATCAAATCAGATCCAAATGGGCTCAAAAATCTTGAAGGGCACACATGGTGCAAATAATTGGGCATGAAATTGAATATCCTTGAGCGCCTCAAAGTCCACCCTCCTTAAATGAATATTTCCATCCGACAGCTACCACAAAAAACATAGCAAGTAAACCATATATTCATCATCCACCAATTTGCTTATAGCAGATAACTAATCATTTAGGACTTTCAACTTAAAGAAGCGTTCGGACAAGGACTACCCTTTTGATCATCTTTGTGGAAAATGAAAAACATTATAATCACAATCCCGATAGTCACATAAAGTAAAGTAACAAAGACTCCAAACTTTCCTGATGAATTTGTAAGAGTAAAGTAACACTAAATTTTTGAAATTCATCATGTTTTCAGAAACAGGGTGAACAATGAAAACTGAATTGTGAAGATGGGCGTTTGCGAAAAATGCATACCTTGTGTGGAGAATCACTGGAGATTGTGCGCAAGTTGCCTGCTGCTCTAAACGAAACCCTAGTAAAGCATTTGGATACATTGAGTATAGGTTGAGACTTTCCTATAAATTAAGGAAAAACGAAAAATGAAGACCACGGCACGAACCTGAAATAGGAAAATGCAAGAATCGCCTCCTGTTGCTTACGAAACCCTAGCAAAGGAGAATTTTTTGCCAATGAGACGAACCCAAAACAATCTCGGTAAATGACGAAACCCTAGCAAAGCAGAAAATTTAACCGAATGGCGGCACAACTCGTACATCGGTCGATTCGCAGTAAAAGTCTGAAGCAAACTTATACGAAGCCTTGGCAGTGACGAAGCAGCTCGTAGGCGGTGGCAAAGCAGCTGTGTAGGTGGGTCAGGGTGCATGAGGTGTGTGTGCACAGGCGCGCTAGCAGCAGTAAAAACTGATGTTACCAAACATGGGGTTTTTTTTAATGCGTTGGCGGTCACTCCCAGCGGTTAGAAACACTTGTCAAAACTTCCTGGCGCGGTTAGAAACACCTGACAAAACTTCCCGGCGTGAGCAATTCCGACAACACTTCCCGGCGTGAGACAACTTCTCGTAAGGCTGAAGGAATTTAATACCAAACATTCGCCATGACGAAGCAGCTTCGACGCGGGCGCCAAGCACCTCCGTAGCAGCGCCAGGCAACATGAGGTGGATCGGTGAAAACACAGAGACGCGCCGAAAGTAAAAACTGAACGTTACAAACATTCGTTTAACCCCAGGCGGCCACGTTTCCCATCGAAATGTCCCAGGCGAGGTTTTGCCGGCGGAAAAACCTGGCGTGAGACAACTTCCCGGCGTGAGACAAATTCACGACGGCAATCTCACACTATATATAGCCTATAAACATATTGGTGAGTTCGAAGATTTGATTTCCCTTGATGCATTTGATTTTGTGTTTGGAAGTTCTTAATTTTACCTCGGATATTTTCATGAGGAGCAAACATATATAATTGGATCAAGTAGATTATCTATAATGTAAAAGTACACTAAAGCAAGACTAGGCTAGCTATTGTAAATATTAATCAAGCAAAAATATTCATTGAAGCAAATAAGATATTTTGTTTACCTTTTTTGAAAGATGAGAAACTTTATGGCCTAGAAATTTTAGAGTTTTAAGGGTGTGAATAGTGGGTTGAAAGATTTGGACGAGTTGTAGTTCCTTTTTTTTGAGTGTTTCTACTCCTAAAGATTTGTGCCCATAGAGGGAAGGAGACCATGAGACTCTTCTCTTTTTTAAATATCCTTTACCAAGTATTGGTGTGTATAGGTAATCTCTTTTTGGAGAATGATGAGGCAAAGAATCCTCCAAGAAATGTTGGAGCAAAGGGGTCATACCCTCAAGTACTTTTCCATTTGTGTCATCCATTTTCATGGTATAGAAGAAAGATGACTCTTGAAGAAGGTGTGTTGATTAGAACCTTAGAACAAGATTGATGTCAAGAATGGGTATCCACTCACATGGATTGATGACTTGTTGGACAAAATTTAACATGCCAAGAATTTTAGAAAGTTCTATTATAAATATAGGTATCATTAATCTTAGACGAAGGAGGATGATGTATGAAAGACAATCTTTAGAATAGTTATGTACCTAGGCATATGTTATTGTGGATCATGGTGATGCTAATGTGTGATACACATGCCTTTAGTTAGGTATACTAGTTTATACAGTTAATTTGTGTAATTAATTATATTGGGTAAAAGTCATCCAATATTGGGATCAATAGTTTACCCCTCCATTATATTAGGACTATATGTAGGAATTGAATGAAATCCTTTTATAGTCCACAATGTTGAGTGATTTGGTTTGGTTTTTAGGTGGTATATAGCATATGACTACCTCATACTCTTATTTATGTAGGGGTTGCCTCCCTAGGTTGCTTAAACAAGGTGTATGTACCCTACCCCCTACTGTTAGTATTTGTAGCTTAGGGAGATATTTTCTCCTAAGTAAAAATTAAGATAATTAATCTCCAAGGTAGGTCGGCTTTGTGTCACATTATATTTTATGTTTTTCTATTTTATTGGAGGCCGACCTAGATGAAAAGTCACCTTACTTTGTATATATACAAGGTGAAGTTCATACATTCAAATCATCAATTCATTCTCATTTTCCAATTTGCACTTTCAAGAAGAAGTTTGTATTAGCAGCATCAGATCATCATTTTATGGCAACAAATCAATCTCAAGGAGAGCCATATTCATTTGTATCTTTGCATCAAGGAGAGGTGCTATTATTCATTGTATTAATTTGGCCTTGTGTAAGGCCTGACTTGTAAGCAAATTTATGCACTTATATTCTAATATATGAGAGATATTTTTGTTGGGTTTTTCTCCCTTGAGTAGGAGAGTTTTCCCAGGGTATATTGCTGTGTTCTTTATCTATGTGTTGTATTTTTCTGATCCTAAAACTAACATGGTATCAGAGCGGGTCTAGGGAAAGACCTAATCAAATTTGTTTAAGCAATCAAGTCAATTTTTCATCTAGGGTAGATTTTGAAGTATTATTACAGACCTAAGGGCAGATCTTTGAAGGTGAATTTGTGTGGAAAAGAGGTGGGGAGCGATCTCATGGATTATCATGGAAATTGCATATTGATTGAATTTGTATTTCAGGAAGATCTGAGAATGAGAACTCACAGGATTCTCTGCTATGTTTGGATAGAAACCCATCACGACATTCTCTTAGTGTTAAATGACAGGATCTCATAACCTGACAAGCATCCTTGGCACAGATTTTTGTAAGGACTCATATTCATTTTCCATGTCAGAATGAATATAGCATCGGTGAAAGGTCACATTCTATAAGGATTGCAATATTTTAATCGCCAGCCATGATATTGGGAGTGCTCAGAGGTTTATCGTTCTAGAAGAAGACAAAGAAGTATTGACCTGTCAAGTGCTGCCTGGGTGTTTGCTCATATCGTGGCTATTTTTTAGACAGGGATATATGAGTCACCCGTTAATTGCAGACATTCTATATTGCTTGTCGTCTTATTTTGTTGGATGGTGGAAACAAGAGTCTATAAATAACGGTAATGTTATTATCGGCCCAACTTGTAAATCGATTCAATGTTTGAAAGGATAATATTGCTAAAGTCTGTTGACAAAAACATCCTATTGTCAATATCAAGTATTCCAGATCAAACAATCGCCAGAAGGAAGTTTAATATTGAGATGACTTTGGTATTACTTGACTCTATTGTCGGGAGATCTCATTGATGTCATCTCTTCTTCAATATCCTCATTGCATCTATATGCTCATGTTCATTTGGTGGAATAGTTTTGTGGGAGTTATCACACATCTTGCTCAATTCAAACTTCTCATTGTTGTCATTGCATATACATTGCCAAGAGTATATATTTATCATTGTTTAATATTGCATTGGGAGTATCGGGTATGTCAATACAGTGAAGGAACGAACATGTATTGTTCCTGGCCTTCTATCTGTTTCACGACTTCTAGCCTAATCATAAAAAAAAGAAGCTTGGGCTCAAGTGTTATTTGTTGGTGTTGGGTCATCTTATTGCCCCTGGACGCAATACAAAAGGGGACTAGTATTAAGGAGAGGACACATTGATCCGTGACTACTAAGGCTGGTGATCGGTTGATTTGTAGAGTCATTGGAGGATTGAGTTACCAATATAGGCCAGATAGCATTCAAACACTAGGTTATGGTAAATGGCTGCAATAGAATCAATAAAGAGATAAGTATTTTATGATCATGAATTTTATGTAGTTAATAATAATTCATGCAATAACATTGGGAATAGTGAATCATGTATGCTTTTAGCATTGGTATTTCTCTTCGGGATAGTTTAATTCTATGAACTATTATTAATCTCTCTAAGATGCTTCCAGGACGGATCGAGGAGCAAAAGTTGATGAGAGACTGCATAAGGAATTCAAGGGAGGAAGAGCGTGATGCATCCTGTGAGGAAGTCATCTCGGCTGAAGAAATGAACACACGTGGAGACATAGGTTCCAGCCTTGGGACTGCGTTGGTGGCACATAACTCTCATGATTCTTCACTGAAGACATCTCTCGAGGGCACAAGGTTGGGTCAGCCTTGAATGGAGAATTTGCATCAGCAAAGAAGATTGAGAAAGATGAAGACACTAAACCTATTCAGATTGTCATTGCGATCAACTACTTCAAAGAGGATGAAATGGCATTCAGAGGGAGTCCAACAAACCAAAAAAGGCAATCTTGGACAAGGAGGTCAAAAGGTTGATGTGAGTACTTGGAGCTTTAGAGGGAGTCACATCATCATGAAGATTTGTGTAATGTATATTTCTTTGAGACAAATAAATATGAGGTGAAAGCCCTTGTAGTGTATATTTCTCTGAGACGAAGAAATATGAGGTGAAAGTCCTTGTAGTGTATATTTCTCTGAGATGGAGAAATATGAGGTGCGAGCCCTTGTTCATCTCTGAGACTGAGATGAGACATCATGTTGAGAGACTCCATGACGACATCACATTGAGAGACTCCATGATGGATCCTTGTACTTGTGTTTCTTTCCACACATGGGAGTAGCCATGGTGGATGTCATGTTGAGAGACTCCATGACGACAACACATTGAGAGACTCCGTGATGGACACTTGTACATGTGGTTCTTTCCACACATGGGAGTAGCCTTGGTGGACGTCATGTTGAGAGACTCCATGACGACATCGCGTTGAGAGATTCCGTGATAAACTACTTTCCACAAATGGGTGTAGCCATTGTGGGCGTCATGTTGAGAGATTCCATGATGAGGATATCTGGAAAATACCTCCCTAGCTAAGAGGGAGTGTTAGTGTTTGTAGCTTAGGGAGATATTTTCTCCTAAGTAAAAATTAAGATAATTAATCTCCAAGGCAGGTCGGCCTTGTGTCACAAATTATATTTTATATTTTTCTATTTTATTGGAGGCTGACCTAGATGAAAAGTCACCTTACTTTGTATATATACAAGGTGAAGTTCATACATTCAAATCATCAATTCATTCTCATTTTCCAATCTGCACTTTCAAGAAGTAGTTCATACTAGTAGCAGCAGATTGTCATTTTATGGCAGCAGATCAATCTCAAGGAGAGTCATATTCATTTGTATCTTTGCATCAAAGAGAGGTGCTATTATTCATTATATTAATTTGGCCTTGTGTAAGGCCTGACTTGTAAGCAAATTTCTACACTTATATTCTAATATATGAGAGATATATTTTTGTTGGGTTTTTCTCCCTCGAGTAGGAGGGTTTTCCCAGGGTAAACTGTTGTGTTCTTTATCTATGTGTTGCATTTTTCTGCTTATCACATTTCTGATCCTAAAACTAACACCTACAAGATTTGAACTTGTGACTACTCTTTCAGAAGCACAAGTTCTTCGCCTTAGGAGGTGAATATCATTGTAACACATGTGAATAGTATTGTATTTGGTTTGGATCTTAAGATGGAGATATAAAGTGAAGTGGCTTCTTCCATAAGGAGTATTTTAAAGTGTTGCCTTGCCTCAAGGGTTTATTCTATTTTTTAATATATTAGATAATAGGGTATTTCGGCCCTTGAAGATTTCATGTGTGTAAACAATATTCTTATTTTGCATATTTTTATTAAATTTATGGATCCCAAAAGTAGTATTAAAGCATCTATTTGGGCAAGGAGGGAGAAGATTTTGTTGATTTTTGAAAAAATCTTACATTATAGGCCATTCTTCTTACAAATGCTTCTAATAACAACCATCATGAAGTTGTTGGAAATATAAATTTGAGAGTTTTTGAGAAGTGAACATCATAAGGATTTAGAGGAATATGAGGGTGATATGACCATGTGAATTGATCCACAAATCTAATTTGTGGAGAATTTTTTGGCACAAAATTAGAGCATTAAAGTTGTCAACTTTAGAGGCTTTGTTCTCCTAAAAAAATAGCTCCATTAAGGTGATCTTGGGGTTGTTGGAAATAGACTTTCAAGACCTTTTTGAAAATTAGTCATAATAAGATATGGGGTAGTATTAAAGGAGTGTGGCCCTCCAAGTGGACATTCAAAATTTAGATCTAACATTTTTTCAAGACATGACTAGCAAATTTTTCATATCTTGCAATCTAGCCGAGCAAAATGAATTTCATTTTTAATTGAAAGGAAATGTTTATAGTTTATATCTATTTGTAGTAGTAAAAAAATTTCTCGGAAAGAAATTGACAAACCAAAAGATGAATATTTTTTTATTTAATCAAGAAAAATGGATTAGAAAATTAGTAAAAAAATCCTAGAAACCTTAAATTTTGACTGAAATATGGTAACAATTGGATTTTCCCATTAAAATAAAAAAGCCACAAATTTTAAAAAGATAAAATCAATAATGAGTCATGAAAACTAAGGTTCTAAGAAAATTTGCACTAAATTGACCACCTTCTCAGCAAATAGATCTTAAAATATAAGAATGTAGCAATATAGTTGCAAAAGTTCTTGATCCTAGAACTATTATAATAGATGATCCTAGAATCAAAATAGAAAAGTAGTGCTAGTTAAAATAATACACAAGATACACAAACAACATAAAGGGAAGTTAAATATACTTGTTTAGTTGAGGCCAATGAATGGCGTTTGAAACCCTAGTTGCAGGCTGACGTTCTGCCACTAGCGATGGGGATGGTGATGGCAAGGTGTCTGATGAGGACTCAAATACTGATTCCCCTCTTGGCTCTGTGGTGCTGGGCACAGCGAAGACGAAGGGGAGCTCTCCTGTGCACACCTTAGGTGAGGCCTCGGCTCAGCCGCTATAGATGATGTTGCTAGAGTTGGCGCCCTTTTAGAGGAAGCAATAAATGTTGTTGTCCTTGTTATGATATATTATGAGGAAGATGTTTGGACGCATGAATGGGATGAGGAAGATGATTTTTCCTCTAAAAATGGTGATTCTATTGATGGTTTTCCCGAGGATTCCTGAGCCTGTGAAGGGGTTGTTGAAGAGGTCAAGCTTCTTTTTGACATTCTTCTTGAGGTTCGTCTGGATGCACAGAGGCGTGAGGTTGTGAAGTTTGTGGAGAAACCCCATAATGCTGTTCTATTTATAGGTTTCAAAAATGCTTTCTTCTTCCTTCAAATGTTGAGGGGGGTATTTGTTTGCCTGTTGTTTCCTCTTCTTCTATTGAGGTTCCTGTTCCTTCTCTTATTGTTTCTTCATTGACCCCTAAGGTTTCTGAGAAACTTTGTGTATGGAAGGATTGCAATGTGAGGGTCGGGAGTATTGGTGCTCCTACAGCTACTGTTTCTTCTTCTCCTGTTGCTTTCTCTGCTTCAAACCCCAAGGTGTTGGAGGAGCGTAGTGCGAAGGAGGTGTGTGGTGCGTTTAACTTGTATTTAAGTCATGACTGTGATGTAGCAGATGGGAGTTCCATCGAGGTTAAGGAGGATGGACAGGTTCAAATTGATATTCCTAATTCTCCCCTTTCCGAGTCATTGGATTGGCTTAAGAGCTCTTTGGTTGGAAGAGTCTGTGGCAATCGTTCCAATATCAATACTGTTTGAAGATGGGTTCTTCGGGTCTGGAAATTTAGAGGCCAGGTTGAGGTAATTGAGGTAATTGCTATTCTGAATGGTTTTTTTCCTTTTTCTTTTCCCTGCTTGGAGGATTGTTCAAGGGTCCTTTTAGATGGTCCCCAATTTCTTGGCTCAAATGGAATTTGGCTTCAAAATTGGTCTCCTAGTTTCAATCCAATGAAAGACACTTCCAAGTTTTCTATTTGGGTTTGTTTGCTAGGGCTACCTTTGGAGTATTGGCATGAAAAGGGTTTTATGAGTATTGCTAATTCTTTTGGGCAATACTATTCTACTAATAAGATCACCAAATTCATGAAGCATTTTCTATTTGCTAGATTTTGTGTTTGTAGAGAATAACCTAGTGCTCTCTACTCAGATTACCTTATCTTCAAAATTTGGAAAGTGGGTGTAGTAGATCGGATATGAAGATTCTCCATATATTTGTCATTCTTGTGGTAAAGGTGGTCATGCCTCCACTACTTTCTTGAGTAATAAGAAACAACACTTTGTTTGGAAGAAAAAGGAAAAGATGCCAACTTTTATGGAGGGGTACACTACTCCCTCTGAGGAGTTTGAGAGTGAAGTTTTTAAAGGGAATTTCTCTTTACTGATGTTGTACTCTTTTAAAACTTTGGGGTTGGAATTTGGATCTGTTAGTGGTCTTGTGTTTAAAAAAAAGATTTGTGGAGATGAACCCTTGTAATGCTTGGTATTCTGTACTCTTTTAATTGTTCTGCTTGTTTGTTCTTTGATGTCTAGTATCTGTGCTTAATTTTCTATCTTTCTCCTTTTAAAACGGTTAGGGCCCTTTCAAAACCCTACTTACCTAATAAAAAACATAAAGGGAAGTTACTCTCCATTAGCAAAAATGAGTGATGAGTGGAGTATATATAGATAGAAGTGAGATAAATACAACAAATAAGATGATTAACTCAAATTATTAGACATAAGCGAGAGTTACATGTTGAAACAAAGTGTATCTAAATGATGAGATCTGCTAGACTTTAATGCTATGAATTCTTTAGCAATGATAGAACACAATGGAAATAGAAACAATAATAAAGAGAATACAAAACATAACAAATATATCTACATGAAGAAGCCCTGCGAGAAAAACTCTACATTGAAAGAGACTCAAGTTTGTATCAATCCTTCAAACGAGATTTACATCAATACAATTGTCCCTCTAAATTTTGGAAAACTTCATTGTTCATACAATTTACAAAACAACCAATTCATCCTAAGTCTAAGTGCCAATTTATAAAAAGTACAAACTAGAAACTATTACATGGTTTTGAAAAGCCATCAGCAAGGCCAAGAGAGATATGACACCCAAATGATCAAGGCATAAAACCCAACATTATTCTTGGTCTTTAGTCTTTCGGGCTATATTTAACATATTCCTTACATGCCATGTGTCATAAACAATGATATTTGACCACCAAAACTTGGGCTCCCCAATTTGTCTTCATTCACCTTTGCATTAGATTTTGTAGTGTTAGAAATTGCATACTCGCATAATTTCACACTTATAGTTTGAACCTGATTAGATTGAAAAATAATGATAAAATATTATAAGTTGATATTCAAAGATTTTCTCACAAACAATAATTACTAGCCTATGGTTTGAAAATTAGCAGAATTCTCCTAGTTTACAATGCCACACATGGATGTCTGCGTGGCGTGGTAGCAACCAACGAACTTTTGAGATTCAAAAGCATATTTTTCATGTAGGTCACTTACAACGTGTGTCATAACACTCAAATGGAAAAATAATCCCTCTTCCCACCTATCCAAGCAAACAAAACTTTCTTTCTTCCCCATTTGATACATTATGTTCTCACTCTCAAGAAAGTAACTCTCTCTATAACACAACTCTACCATATTTTCCACAACTATACCACAAGAACAACAAGCTCTTCATGACATCTCTCTCTTTACAATAGTTAAGGATTTCTCATTGGGCTTCCATTGTCAAATCCACTAAGAAAATCTTGAGAGGAGGGCCTTGATTGTGGTAATGCTCTATTGTTTCTTGTTACTATTTTACATTAGTAGCACACATATTTGAATCACTTTATTTATCCCATTATTCAACAAATCTATCAAATCACATGATGGTTTTCCCCATGGACTAGGGTTGACACCATATTGTTTGTTTTATCATTTATTTATTGTAAAATTGTTGCTTTTATTTCCTAATATTTTTAGGATTTAAAATTTATTTATTTATCATTTTATCTTTTGTTGTTTATGGAGGTCAAAAGACCAAAATGGGGGTCTGATTGAGGCAAACCCTTAAACAACTCCAAACATTTTTCTATCTCGATATGTGTGTAGGTTGAAATATTTTTGTTGTTTGAAGTGGATGTTCTAAAATATTCTGGGTCGACTGGGAGCAGATGATAGCTTGACGTGCATATGTATGTACAACATGTTGTGTCCTAGGCCAAGAGTCTTTGCATCTAGTACCGAGTTCCTTTTTGTTTGTATTTCCATTTTCAATTAGAAATAAATTTTATTCATCTTTGTAATTAGTGAAAAATTCAATGTTCTACTTTGTCTTTAAAATTCCATTCTTTCAACATAAGTTATTTTTATTCTTTTCTTTCAACGAGTTTCTTCATTTCTATCATAAATCTGTAATATAACTTGTGCTATTTTTAAGGTGATATATGAATTTGTTAATAAAATCCATATCTTTCTTTAAGTCAAATTTCTTATATTACATTTTGGTGAACCCGACTCTTCTAAAACATATTCTCTTTTTCTCAATCAGTTAGACTATTCTATTATTTTCTATTTAGTTTGGTGAATACATGTTATCTGACAATGTCAGATCTCTTTCTTGAAACCTTCAATGCATTTGATAATCCACTCTTTAAGAAATATTTTGATATGTTAGATGAAGTGCTTGATGATTTTTTAGATTCATCTCCTTCTAAGCATTCTCTTTCTATTTCTTCTCCAAAAAACTCTATTTCTTTTCAATATTCTTCAACCAAATCTCTTACAAGTCATAATGAATCTATTAACGTGATTGTTGTCTTTAATGTCCCTAACAAACTCGAGAGACCAATAGTCAATGTCAATGGAGAAAATATGAAATATAAAAAGGTAATAACCATTTGTGGTGATACTTCTACATCATGACCTTCAAGTTATTACTTAGATCTTGCTCTATTACTTCTAAAGTGCTTGTGACTATTGATTAAATTGTAGTAGCCCACACTTATAATACAAGAATATATTAGGTAAATGTTAATATTCCAACATCTCTTCCATCTCCTACACCTAGTTTTCCTTCTACACTTAAACCTATCTCAAAAGTTCTAGGCGAGTACGATCTTATCGAGCAACTTCGAGTTACTCCAACTAAGATCTCTCTATGGCCCCTTCTTCAAACCTCTCCTACTTATAATAACATGTTAATATTCCAACATTGGTGCCTTTTTTTTGCTAAGCCAAATTACGTTAGTTATTTGATATGATATTTTCTTTCTAATACACCAAACATCACATTCTATCAATATGAACTTCCTTCTCTTGAAGTGCAAATTCAATTTGATCCATTAATTGTTGGGAAAATGTGTTTCAACCTTGCAATTACATAAGTTACTGTTGATACATAAGGCAATTTTCATCCAACGCCGACGGGGGTGTGTGGGGGGGGTCCCCACCCACAAGGGGTTCAGGGGCAATGTGCCCTGGCGGGGGCTTGGGGGCAACACCCTGAAAGGAAAAAAATATTTATATTTTATTATTGTAAATCTAGACCTTCATCATTATGTCTCATATTTGATGGTCGATATTTTATTAGCTTGATTTTCCCTAGAAGGAAAACCTATTTTATGAGGGCATTGTATTACGACTATGTATTGTGATGCATTATGTGAGTCTGATAGCAGTCGTGTTGTCGAGCTAGAACTCTAGTTGGTGATACTCCTATGAGAAGCTTGCTCTGCGAGTATATTGTAATCTTTGTAATTTCTGAATAATATATTGGGTGGATTTTGGAGTGGGGTTTTTCTCCCAAAAGGATTTTCCCCACATAAATCACTATGTTGTGGTTTGCATGATATTTATGTTTATTTCTATTTAAGTTTTTGCAACTGCTAAAGATCTATAAAAGTTTTGCATTATTCTCCTCTCAAGATTAGTGTAGGAAGTTTCTCTACCTTAGCCTTCTATCATGGTAATTGCCTAATCACTTTGGTTTCTCAGTTCGTGGGTTTTTTGAACTAATC
This sequence comes from Sequoia sempervirens, assembly GCA_007258455.2. Taxonomy (NCBI): domain Eukaryota; kingdom Viridiplantae; phylum Streptophyta; class Pinopsida; order Cupressales; family Cupressaceae; genus Sequoia; species Sequoia sempervirens. Next base: position 9,406 of record VDFB02279655.1, on the reverse strand, counting down.
TAGATTTGAGTGGGAGCTTGTGCAGAAGATACTTTGTGATCTTGTTGCAGGAATTTTCAGATGGTAAGTTCATCAGGGAGAATAGAGGTGGATATTTTTTTTGGAAATAATTTTGAAATGTGGAAGCTAAAGATGGAGGATCTGTTGATAGATCAAGATCTGTGGGATGCTATTGACGAGAATGTTTCAAGGCTTGCATATCCTACTCAAGCTATTCAATATGATGTTATAGGCCATAAAGCCAAGGGTCTGATTAGATTGTGCTTGACAAACTCTGTTTTAATCAATGTACATGAAGAGACCTCTGTACAAAAACTATGGAAGAAGCTTGGTGAGATGTATCAAGCCAAATCTTTAGTGAACATGATTTTCTTGAGGAAGAAATTGTATTCCTTGAGAATGGAAGAGGGCAGACGAATTACAGACCACCTGGAAGCATTCAATATGCTGGTGGCTTAGTTGGCATTAGTTGGTGTCAAAATGGATGAGGAAGAGAAATGTCAGATCCTTCTTTGTTCTTTGCTTGATTCACGGGATTCTCTTGTTATGGCTATTAGGAGTACTTCTATTATATTGAAGACTGAAGATGTGGTGGGTTCTTTTCTTTTTGAAGAAATGAGGAGGAAGGTATTGTGGAAGACCTAAGGAAAAAGACAAGTAGGGACATTAGAGGTGGAGGAGATGGATTCAAAATTCACGTACCATATATATATATATATAAAATTTAAGGTAGTATAGTGTGTAACAAAAGGGATATTTATGTAGAAGAATTTAATCATGAATATTCCTAATTTAAATACCCTCTATGTATATTAGAGTTAGGAATAATATAATAAACTCCAAGAGAGCGAATGTATTGGTAAAAGACAGATTAAATTTATCAGTTCTTCTAAAATGGGCTTTTTATCTGTACAAAATATACAAGGATGACGATACTAACCAAGTAGGCTCCCATGTTCAATTGAAATTGTATTCCATGAAAATATATGTGAAATTTGTCACCACTCTAATGATAAATATAGAACTTTCATTGAGAATAAGACAATGGAGGAAATGAATCTAACCATATATGAATGAAAAAAATGTAGGAAAGGAAGTGAATTCCATAGAAGGAATAAAAAGAAAGAGGAGATGAAATTTCATCATAGGGATAGAAAATGATTGTTGGATGGAGGTGGTGTGAATAGTTGACATGGATAGGGATGGATCAATCCAAGAATTCTAGGGCCATAATATAAAATGGGATGAAAAGATATAAGAGAAGCAAGGAGGTGAGATAAATGAGTGTATCACATGTAGGATGTAAAAAGTAAAGAAGGTGGAGCTTGGATATAGGATAGTATGGGGATATGGGTATGTGGCTATGGAGGTTGTGGCATGCGAAACTAGGATTAAATAAAACAAAAGGATATATACAGATACATAGAAGTAGGAGGCATGACTTAGGAACTAGATGACCTAGAATGAGGAGTGAGTAGGTCCATGTCAAGGGAAAAAGATGTATAAGGACAATAGGAGGAAGGAAAAAAAGTAGATCTCTCATGAGTTGGAGGAATAAAGGAGAATATGGGAGGGTCTATTCACATGTATAATGTGCTTGATACATTTTAGAATCTCCAAACTTGAAGAATGAGAAAAAATATTTCCTAAGGCATTAAGAAGCTTAAGAAGTGTCAATACCATTGAGAGTAAGGTCAATTGAAGATATTCAATACCTAAAGAGAAATAATTTGACGAAATTATTTCATATTCTATTTGTGCATGACATGTGTCACGATTGAATATATCATTAGATGGATGAAATACATTAACCCTCTTACAAGGAGGAGTAGGAGGAATCTTAGTCATGGATAGATTTAGATGTAAACTATGATGAAGAGGTTCATATTGTTAGAATATGATAGCTATAGTGGGAAGAGAACATGGAATAGAGAGAAAGAAGGATACTACATACCTTCCCAAGGTTTGAATTTTAGCATTTTTAAATTTTAGGGTTTGATAATCATTTGTATGGTTTCAATTTTATTTGTTTTTTAAATTTTAGGATTTCAATTTGCAAATTTGAATAATTCACAAAACAATTAATAATGTTGACCTAATCACAATTTGTCCATGAATTTCACAAAATGAGGGGAAATTACAAAGCACCTATTGGTTTTAGTGACCTTTGCTTGAATACCACCTTGCTACCCTTTGTTTGAACCCTACTTTTAAAACAATCTCCTCTCTCCCAACAAACACTAATGGTTGCAAAAGGTTTAAGGTCCAATGGTTACAACAAACATAGGCAAAAGGTGAGTTAGATAAATAATACATTTCAAAAATCCAAAATACCCTTTTATAAATCTTAAAGAGTATATATATTTTTAAATGACTAATCATATTTTTATTAAAAAATCAATATAAATAGGTCATTTTTAGCCAAACATAAGGTTGATTTTGTCTCTAAAAATTCACTAAAATTTATTTAAAATTTTAAAAATACATATTTAGCTTAAGAGAGAGTTCTTGTCTTGAGATGATAGGTTTTTTAATATATGATAAATAGTTAGAAAAAAAAAGCATGCTTTAATGAGTAATATGTTTTAGCTTGAACCTAAATTTAAACATTTATGACAATTTTTTATTTTATTTTAACAATAACCCTAAATTTTCTAATTTACTATATGGAAAATAAAAGTTTTTTCTATAAATAATACATGGTGTGAATTCTATTTTAATTTACATATAAGTTAAATATTAATACTTTAAAAAATAATATTTGGATTTTTCTAATATTTTTAAAAATACATACAAACAACACTAAAGTTCTTATATTTCACAAGTTTACATCATCTTAAATTTTTTAAGATATATGGATGTTTTAGGTTCTTCAATCTAAAACTTGGATCAATGTTTTCCATTTTCTTTATAAGAGTGGGCTATGTTACTAAAAATTTCACCCCATCATTTGTTTAGAGTGGTTAAAGTAGAGTAGTATGTATATCAAACAAATTGTATAAGCTTCAATAAATTTGTAATCAATTTTTATAAGTTACCAAAGATGTGATGGGGATCATGAATCCATGATCAATGTATAGTCATGGGAGCCTTAGAGAACCTTACATGTGCCTTGGTATTATTATATGTTAAAACACATGATTCAAGAACACTTTATGCAAGTGCACTCTTTAACAACATCACACATGCCTTGCATGCAAGTTACAAAATCATTGTATGCCCTTGACACATGATTTACATAAATTTGAACATCACTTGGTGAATGTTGCACAATCAACGATACATTAGATGTGGCATCTATATAAAACTTATCCTTCAGCCGTGGCATTATAATTATTACTATTAGGGAACATAATAACCAAGTAAGTAGAAGGTAAAGTAGTTTGGACATAAATAGTTTTTCTTCTCCTCTCTTTTGTAATCATATTGTACATGTATGCACATCTAATTATTCTTTTCAAAGAATGAATAAATTAATAGTCTAGTTTGATGTATTTTCCCCTTTCTAGTTATGAGAATTCTCGTTCCTAAGCTCGCTAAATATAAATTTTAATATTACTCTATTCATTTTTATTTGAATAGAATTAGAAAATAATTGGTAAAATATTTTTGTACTATTTTCAATTATATGTTAAATTACATATGTCTCTTGTTTTCTTGTGCATAATCCATAAAACCACATTTCACGAAGATTGGTTTGTCCCTTGGACCACCTAGGATCTAGATCAATTTTAATAGAATGTTGCCAAATGGATTCCTAGTATGTCACTTGATGCTAAAAATATGATATTTACCATTTAATATGTTGTACTAAGTATTTGAGTTGGAAACATATTTTGTAATTTGAGTGAGTTGGTGATTTTGAGGATTACAAGCCCACTTTTTGATACACATTTTTGTTTGTTATGGTTCTATCTCTTGGTCTACCTAGAAGCAAGATGATATTGCTTTATCATTTACAAATAACTTGAATATTTAAGAGTTAATACTACCAAGTTTAAATCATCTATATTTGACAAGCTCTCTTAGAGTTAGACACTCTTTTCATATGGCCTTTCGTAATTTAGTGTGACATTTAACTTATGCAATATATATCTCAAAAATTGTTCTAATATCAAAATATATGTTGAGCCAACATCAACAAATAAAATGCATTGAGATGCACATATACACTATGTACTTGGGAATTGATATAGGAGTAGATCATAGGGTAAGTGCAGGAAGATGGGGGGCCAAAAAGGGGTCTTAAGTGGCCACCTTTTTTTTTTTCAAATCGAGGGAATCACGACCTTGGATGAGAAATTGAGCATAGTTGTAAAATTTTAGTGCAACAAAAACAAGTATTCCTGTAGTGCTTGAGTCTAAACTACTTGTTTTTGAAAATGTCGTATAGATTAAGGAGTTGAAAATACACAAAGTGGTATTGCTTTGCAAAAAAACATAATATGCACTTTTTTGCTTGAAAGTAAAGTTTTTTGGTATTTTAAGATTCTTGCGTTGAAATAACTTTACGTGTATTTATGCACGATTTTTAATATTTTAATGAATGAGGTTTTACTAATTCAAAGTGGACACATCTTGAAAAATAGAATTTTACCGTACCCCTATAAATTTTGAAAACTATTTGAAAATCATTTTACAGAAGTCCCATGCTTAGTATTTGCGAGCCATTTTTACCTCCGACGGTGTAGATTGGCGGACAGGCAATCGCCTACGATGAAATCCATCCCAACTGCTCACCATTTTTCCTGGCACAACACTTATTGCAACAGATGTAAATCCCATGTCGGTAGGAATGCATTTACTCTCTCTCGCCGCCTGATCTTGGATTATACGTAGACAGTTAAAATTTTGTCAAAAGATATCTGCAACTTTAGGTTTTCTTAAAATCCTTTTTGTAAGCTCTCCTTTTCCTTGTCCTCGATATCACTGAGAGAAATACCCATTACTGCAGTTTTTTTGAGGTAAATCACTTGCGGTTTGTTTTATTACAAGATTTTGGCAACCTGTACACACCTAGCTTAATTTTATCTGATTCTATACCTATTGTTTTGTTACCTGTGCACAGGTTGGTTCGTTAGGGCATCATCATATTGTTCTGCAAACTCTGCACATTTTTATTTAAGCTCTATCTTCAAGGTAAGTCACTTGCCCTGGTTTCAATGAGCTTTTTAGGATACTGACTGCGTCATGAGCCAAAAATTTTGGTTCCCGTTTTCCCTACCGTTCTGATGATTGCATAATGTTAAAACCTAAATGTGCTCATTATGAAGATCTTGGTCGTAATCTTCACCATAATTTTCATTTTAATAAACATACTCAAAAACCCTCGCCAATGATCTTGGCTGTAATTTTCATTTTAATAAGCATACTCTTAAACCCTCATGGATGAATTTTGTCAAACAAATCACATTTCCTCCCTCTTGCACCCCTATATCCCCCTGCCTTGGCTGAGTTCACCTTTGCAGTAATTTTATGAAATAATCTACTACTATCCTCTACACTCCAACCTGACAAAATCCTTGTTCACAAGCTTCCATACTGGCGCGGCTGGGAGAATGTTGGCAAAGACACAGGAATTTGGCTTTATACCTACCCGAAACCATTTGAAAACTATATTACAAATACCATGAAAATTTTAGATGGCGTGGGTTGGGATGATGGAGGTAGGCGTTTAATGGTTTTAGTGGATATGTTCTTGTTCTTCCTTCAAAATGTACATTATTTTCCAATACCATTATTTTCTTTCGCTTTACTTATCCTAACTTTTTTATTATTATATGTTACATTTTCTATAAGATTAAGTTAAAAAAATTTGGTTGTTTCCTATGTTATTTTTCCATTTCCAGAATGTATGGAGGCTTTTATTTCTGATGGTATTTTTCTTCAGAAACCATACCTGTTTCCAAGCCTTGTGCAGCTTTTCTTTAAACTATGTTTCTTATTAGTGACCTATTATTACTTTTGTTTTCAGTTCTTTCTGCTTTTTTAGAACCATTGCTTAAAATAAATTTATCTGGATATATTTCTCTTTAGAAATACAAATCACATTAGCCATACTCTTAAAGAAATCTTACACACTCTAACCAGTACTGCAATGGTCCAGCTAACAACAGCTGTTAAGAAGGTCTAAGCAAACTTACAAGCTTCAACTTGCATAGTTTTATTACATAAATGTTACTGTAACGAAAGTTAAAATTTATTGATTAATGATAAATTCAAACAACAATTATGTGCTATGATCATTGGGCAATATGATGGACCAATAGGTCTCTACTTGAGAGAAATAAGGTTCTAGGAACTATTGCTTTTTGGCTGGTGCAGCTTCAAATCCACCATCTGGTTGTTTCATAATTGTGTAAGGCATATGAGTCCCAAGAAGTTTGTCCCAAATACGAAGGACTGTGAAAAGTTGTATTTCACTCCATAGTGCTGGTGATGAATGTCATGATATGCTGTGTTGTTCTTGAAAAAGATGTGAAAGGGATTTCCAAGCAGCAAGATTCCATAATGATCATCTACTCCTTTAATTGTTGCAAAGGAGAAAAAGAATATGGATGTTCTAGGGGTCATCCCTAAGAAAAGATAGGATAGAGCACCACCAATTGTATCTAGAAGCAAAACCCTCCAATGGATGATTGCACATTGCTCCATAAGGCCAGGGCACTATAAGCCTATGGTGCCTTGAATGAATAGTCTGATACAAGAATTTGTTATGGTGCATAAAATAGAACAAAACCAATAAACAAATTATTAGAAAATCAAACTGAAAGAAACACAGATGTCTCTAGAGTAATTGAAATCCCATTGGATGCTTTTCAGAGCTTTTAAAGGAGGAAAACTATAAGCCAAACAATGAAAAAAATTTAAGTACAAAAAAGTCATCAGAAGCTGAGGTACACATGCCCAAAATGATTCCAGCAATCTCCCTAAATATTCTGCTCAAGGAAAACTCAAATAGTAATCTGAAGCCAAACCTCAAGAACTGGAGATAAATTCAATATCTATATCAATGGAATTTCATCAACTCCAGTTACAGGTTTCCATTATACTGTAGCTGTGAAACCTATGAAATATATCATATAACATGTACTATATCCTTACGTACCTGCAACATGGCTGATTTAAGTCACTAATATCAAAGATAGAGTTGTAGCAATCTTTATTGCAATTAGCTAATGTCTAAAGAATAAAAAGATTATTGCCTATCATCAAAAACCAAATGAGCATTCCAATCAAACCTCTACAATGGCTATCCCATCAAAGAATTAATAAGGTGTTTAGTACTTTACAGAATAGTTATATTAGTATATAAGACAAAAAGCAAGAAAATATAAGCATGGTCTAAAACACTTAAAGAAATGATTACTTCAATATCTAAAGTGCTAGGTCTATTGTCTTGATAGGTAACCTTCAAAGAAGTGATATCCCACCACTGAATCTCTATCTTTCTCTTCAATATAATTTTTATTAATACAAACTGCTTTTCTTCAATATGCACAAAGAATGTTAGCTGCCATGTGGGAGTTATTACACATAATATACTTGTAGAAAGAAAGTGTGTAGAAATAGGTAAAGATTCCTTGTATCCACAGAAGCATTGCAAGCAGAAATGGTTGCTGCCTTCTTTCTCTCACCTCTCATACATAGGTGGTCTTAATCACAAAATAAGAAGCATAGACCAGACAAGGGAACTGTTTGGGAAAATGCCTGTAGAAATTACATTTTAGCTGAACAAAAAAGGCAGGAAAAAGAAATAAAATAACAAAGGGAACGGAGATGACTTCTGGGAAATAGGTACAACTGAATCTGTGCTCTATGTTGTGACATTATTCAGTATTAATTTTCCATGTTTATCTAATTACAAAGGTGTATATCCTAGAGAGGTAGAAAAGTTGGCTACTCATATTTCATTTTTTTTCTTATCTAAACATTGAATGTATTACTAACTTGTGAGATAAAAGTTTTGAATCCTAATGTAACCAACTAAACAAGAAGCAAAATCTTATGCAAGATAACTGCACTAATCTATAAAGTCTACAATGATAGATGTTTTAGCATTTGGAGCATGGATTTTTCTAACATTTACAAAGGTACAAAGTTTCCTCTACTCTATAATCTTTAATGCAATTTGCATAATTATCAAAATCTTTCCAGATCTGAGCCCAAATCCTGTCAAACTCAAATTTTACAAATACACCAAATTGGTTCAATCCAATCTGCACCTTTTTTTTCTTTTGACTTTATAGTAATATACAAATAAAAATTCCATTTCTCTGCAAGCCCATGTCCCACCTGCCTCACTCTGGTCAGACCAAAAATATTTTTTTAACATATGTTTTTGGATATATTACTTTCACACATTTAAAATTGCACAAAATATCTTTTAAACAGACTTCCCAAAATTTGACGGTAGTTCTGAATTTTCAAATTATTTTCCCTCATTCAAACCAGATTTCCAAAAATTGGTTAACTATATGATCATTTTATATTCATATTATGCTATGTAAAGGAGTTATTTTGCTTCCCCTTCATCAACAATTGTTTAAATATTATTCCATACAGTTCTCTTGCACTATGAGATGAATAAATACTGTTTAAGGTTCCAAAGTCTAATGAAAAATTATGTATCAAGGATAATGATTGTATCACCTTATTGATTCTCAGATTGGTATTCTGTTAAAAAGACAAATCTGTTGCTTTATATCAGAGATAGGACTGATACATTGTCCTAATTCATATCTGTGAAGTAATGTATTAAAGAAAACTTGACAGTTCATAACTATAACCCCTAAATATTGTTTATCATTGCAGTTGTTGGCATTCATTCATGCAAACTCCTCCATCTTAGTCCCAATTTGTACAGAGCTTTCAATAACTACAAAGTACCTTAGCAAATGGATAAGATATTGCCATTGATAAATGCACTCATTTTCAGAGCGATAAGTAGGGCACACCTTCTGCACAAAAAATCCAATCCTTTAACTATATAAACATACCCATATAATCAACTAAGGGCTGAAAACAACATGCAACCATTTCTTATAGTTTGAAATATGCATGTTAAACCTTCTATATTGGCCCAGGCCTTAATTTGAATGAAATAAGCGCATAAACAAAATGAGGGCAGAATTTTTTGTTGCTCAGATCATTTTAACAAATGGATAACTGTTGTGGTTGATGAATGCAGACTTATTGTTAGAGCCACAAACAATCGATATCTTCTGCTGCTGCATTGTTCAAACTTCAACCAACTCTTCAACTACTAACATATAACTTACAAGATAAACTCAAGGTAATAGGAAAATATTTTAACCATTTTAAATATCATGAAATACCCACTAAACCATAAATTCCAACCTTAATATAAAATCAAAAAGCCCTCGGTTAACAACCAGCACATAAG
>VDFB02279654.1:0-38360 GCA_007258455.2 Sequoia sempervirens | reverse complement strand
TAATGAATGAATGTGAATATGTTAATTAATGAATGTTATATGTTAATGAATGAATGTTATATGTTATTAATGGATGAATGAATGAATGTTATATGTTATTAATTGATGAATCAATGATTAATGTTATATGATTGGGTATGGGGAATTGAGAGTGATCTAAGGGGGGGGGAGAGGCCAAATGAGCTTCCACCATCACGTGGTTGGCCTTGTTAAGTAGAGAATATTAAACTATACTAAAAAAAAAGAGAAGCTCAATAAGGTAATGCACTTTTAAATATAAGAAATGCATCATTTGAAGCATCAAACCAATATGCAGTTTATATGTATGATCAGTCGTCAGTCTCTGCAATGGTACATTTCCACGAATTTTTTTATTTTTTTTTAAATTGCTTCTTCGTCGCAATTTCCACGACAACCATCGACAAATCAACAGAAAGGCTCGACGAAGTTTCTATAGCTACGATGATGATTTTTTCATAACTCCCTACCCATTTCGTCGCCCTTCCGATGATATTTCGGTGTTGCTACCATGCTACTCCCTACCTATTTCGTCACACTTTCGATGAACTTTTGGTGTTCTCCGACGCTACTCCTTGCTAATTATGTCGCAAAGTCGACGAGCTCTTGGTGTTGTTTCGACACTACTACTTGCCTATTTCGTCGCACATTCGATGAACTTTTGGTGTTGTTTCGACGCTACTACTTGCCTATTTCATCGCAATTTCGACGAACGTCTTCTATTGTTTCGACGCTACTGCTTGCCCATTTCGTCGAACTAGCGACGAACTTCTGGTGTAATTCGTCAGTGGATAAAGAAAGTTTTCGTCGATATTCTGACAAACTCTCGAGGTATTTCATGATGTCGTCGACCGACGATTCTTCACCATTATTTCGACGTTTAATTTGTCGTCGGCCTGGCGACGAAAAAAAAGCGACGGAAAGATTTTCGCCATTGCGTCGCTCTTCCAACAAAGATTTGTCAAACGACCGACGAACGCTTGTTGGAAAATGGTGTCAAATCCAGTAGTGTGAGTTGCCAAACATCATCAAGAAGAACAACATCAATTTTCCATCTACCTACAAGAAGAAGGATTCATCTCCTTCCACTTCCTCACAATCAAAAGGAAAAGGGCAAGCATTTGTGGCTACTTCAGGTTCTTGATAGCAATGGATACTTGACTTAGGTGCCACTCATCATATGGGTTCTTCAAGGGAATAGTTTTCTTCTTTGGAGACATCTAAGGTACCTCACATCTTCATAGGAGATGATACTCAAGTGGAAGTTGAAGGAGAAGGTTTGGTTTCCATGGATAATGGAACATTTGAGAATGTTCTCTATGTTCCTAACTTGAGTGCCAATCTTCTTTCAATCTACCAAATCACTCACTTTGGAGATGGCAAGAAAGTTGAGTTTCTACCAAATTCAATTGTGGTCAAATAACTTAAGGATGATTCCTTGGTTGTAGTGGGACAAGCCAATCACAACACACGGCTTTACTCTTTTTCCCACTTCGTGCCTAAGTCTCCTTCTACAGCCTTGCTCACTCATTCAAATTCAGAAAGTAAGCTATGGCATGAGCGGTTTGGACATCTCAATTATCGCTATCTTCAACAGCTTAGCTCCAAAGATATGGTAATAGGACTCCCTCAAATCAGCTTCTCTAAAGGTGTATGTTCAGGTTGTTCCATGGGTAAGCATCCAGAAGAGAAGTTTGACAAAGGGAAGTCTTGGAGAGCTTTGGAAGTTCTTCAATTGGTTCATAGTGATGTAGCAGGTCCATTTCCAGTGCCATCATTTAGCAAGGCCCGCTATTTCCTCACCTTCATTGATGACTACTCTCGCTTCACATGGGTCTACTTTCTTGTTCACAAGAGTGATGTGTTTGACAGATTTCTAGCCTTCAAGGCTCATGTTGAAAAGCAATCAGGGAATCAAGTCAAGATTCTTCGCACTGACAATGGAAGGGAATATGTGAACAATAGACTTGAGGAATTTTGTACTCTTGAGGGGATTGATCTTCAGCATTCAGTTGCATACACTCCACAGTAGAATGGTGTAGCTGAAAGAAAGAATAGAACCCTTAAGGAGATGGCTAGCTGCATGATTCATGCTTGTTCTCTTGGTCCTCAATTTTGGGCAGAAGCTATCAGTTGTGCCACTCACATCCAAAATCGGGTTCCCCATAGAGCTATGAAGGGTATGACTCCTTTTGAGGCTTGGTGTGGTAGAAAACCGGTTGTGAGACACTTCAGAGTTTTTGGTTGTCTAGATTGGGCACGCATACCTCTAGAGAAGCGCAAGGCATTAGAACCTCAGAGTAGGCCTTACATCTTTGTTGGATATCCTAAAGGTGTTAAGGCATATAGAATTTTGGATCTAGAAACACATGATTTATTCATTGAGAGGAGTGTTCACTTTGAGGAAAGCTCTCCTAGCTTGGCCTCTAATCCTCCTCTTCCTTCCTCCATCGTGGAAAGTGATGATAGTGACTCAGATGAAAATTCTTCCTCAACTCTAACTCGCAAGATCACACCTTCGCAGGGTCCACTTGCAGTTGAGGCACCTTGTCCTTCATCTCCTACTAGACCTCATTGGGCTCGACAGACTCTTGAGTCAGTAGGTTCTCTTGTTGGGGATCCTTCAGATACTCGAAGGACTCGGTCACAACATCAGGATTTTCCACATGCTTATGTTGCTAGTGCTTCAGATACAATCCTTTAAGGAGGCTGCAGGAATTCTTGAATGGGATTCAGCAATGGAGGAAGAGTATAGTTCCTTGATGAGGAATCACACATGGGATTTGGTTCCTCTTCCTAAGGGGAGAAAGATGGTTCGATGTAAGTGGATCTATCAGACTAAGTATGCAGCAGATGGAAGTGTGGATAAATACAAAGCTTGGCTTGTGGCAAAAGGTTTCTCACAGGTTCTAGGTGTTGACTATACTAAGACCTTTGCACCCGTTGCTAAGATGAACTCCATTCGCTTGACACTCACTATTGTTGCAACTCATGGCTGGGTTGTACATCAGATGGATGTGAAGAGTGCATTTCTTCACGGGGATCTTTGATGAGCCCAAAATATGCTCATAGTTTGGATATCATGATGTACTTTTAATACCTTTACTTTTGTTGTTCTTGGTTGTTTAACTCTTCTGAAACCTTTTATTGGGGGATATCCTGTAGCAATTCACTTTCATGTTCCTGCAGCCTATCATGTTGACTTATCTATATTTATTACCCCGTTTGACTCCCTAAATGACTGGTATAATGCATGTAGTTTTTGAATGATGAAATAGATTTAAATATGTGATTAATAAATGGATATTGTGTATGTGCCATGCACCTTTTCTTTCGCATCTGTTACCTTGTATTTTGCAAGTTGTTGGAGAAAGTATGATCGAGTCAAGCACAGCCAATCTCGGCCTTGCAGTAAAGTCTATTTCCTGCACGACTTCAAGGAAGCTCTGGCAAAGACTCTTTGACCGAAATTGTTGGGAAGGATTTTAAATGGCATTTAATCTGGAAAGAGTGGAGTGCTAGATTCTCTCTGGATCGGGTTGAACAGATAAACTCATTTATGAAGTTTGTTCCTTGATTTCGGGTTACACTTTACATCCACATCTTTCTCTGTTAGGGTTAGTTAGTTAGTTGTTTTCCTGATTTAAATAAGTGTTCCTCCTACGCGGGTGAACAAGTAACAAGTAGGAAGTAAAGAAGTAGAAGAAAGACAATGAAATAGGAGATAGATAGAAAGGATATCATGTAAGAGTCAATATGATAATAAAAGCAGAATTTGTATGAAAGACAGAGTTTGTTGTTAGTTTTCATATGAACAGAGCAATGTATACCATTCTGAGTTTATGAATAAAGTTTGATGAAGTTCTGAGTTCAGTACTTGCGTAATTAGTTGATGCTTGCTAAGGGGGCCCACTTAGTAAGTATTTGTAGTTAGTTAGTTAGCTGTTCATTTTCTGGTCATCATCAGTTAGATTTCATCTTTGAAGTTTCTGTGCAAACTCAGTCTTATATTGTTCCTGCAGCATCGGGAATCCATCCCTGTGTCTATTTTTGCAGCATAAAGCCAGTTCACAGTTTGTCCTTTAACAATAGCTACTATGATTTATGTTTTAGCCGAGTTGTGTTTGAGTTAAAAAGCTTTATGTTGCACTTCTTTTAGGAATTTGTTTTCTATAGATGGTGACTGGAAACTGGTTTTAAGTGCACATATAGTGCTACTCCATTTAAAGTATACGAGCCCTGGTTTGACAAGTAAATGAACATCCATGAAAAGATATTAGTCGCCTACTGGAATGTCCAATTCCCAGAATAGGTTTTGCCATGATTTTCATATCCTTTTGTGGGTGTGACCATTTTTGGCGCCGTTGCCGGGGATGGTGTCAAGCTAAGAACCTGTCAGAAGTCATTTTTAGCATTAGTTTAGTTTGTTAATCAAGAATTTTCAAAATCCTTCAAATCATTATTCATTCTATTGCATGCATAGAAGAAGAGACGCGCTAGGAAGGTTCCTCCCTGAAAACCTGTTTGTTGAATTGCCATTTGACCCAGCTAACGAAGAACCTGAGGAAAATCCATTTGCTCTGATATTTCATCAAGTGAACATGGCACGTAATCAACCTAATCCACCTAATCCACCTCCTATTTTTGAGTTTCCCATTGTTGCCCAGCAAGATACTGATAACCTTAAAAATATTCCTTCTTCATTACTTCCCAAGTTCTACGGCCTAGTTATGGAGGACCTAGAAACTTTCTTGTTCAAGTTTGATATCCTCTGTTGCAATTATGACTACACTTCATATGCTCACAAACTGAAATTGTTTTCAGCTACCATGAAGGAGGGAGCTCTTAGATGGTTTATGAGTTTGGGAAGAGGTGTTGTTGATAGTTGGGCAGCCATGCAAACAAAATTCCTTAAGAAATATAAGGAATATTGTAAGAGTGGCAGTAAGGGAGGCAATATATTCAGAATTCAGCAGAAGGAGGATGAAAGTCTAAAGGATTATATCTCAAGATTCTTGTTTTCCCTGAAAAATAATTCAAACCATACTCTCAACAAAGACTCTCAGAAACTACTTTTTCTAAGGGGAATTAGTGATACCTGTATAGACACCCTGCACCTAATGGGAGGAGGTGATATAACCCAACTTCCTTGGGATGATATCCAAAAAATATGTCTTAACTACTCTTGAGCAATTGTTAAGAAAGGTAGAGGTCATCAAGCTACAGTGGGAAAGTCTTCTTCCAGTGGAGTTTCATAGATGGAGATCACAAATTTGTTGTCTGATTTCAAGCAGGATATCATAAACAACATGGCTACACAATTGGATACTATGCAAGCTTGCAAGAAACATGCAGAGGATGAAGCAATGCTGGCTGAGTTCTGTCCACATTGTAGACAGAAGAAACATGACTTCAAATGAAAGATAGTGGCCAACATGGAGGCTAAACAGTTGCCTACTGATTTTAAGATGATAGAAGGTGATGATGACCAAGTCTTCTTTGTTGCACAAAGGAGACCATGGGCTCCAAGACAAGGTTGGCAACAGCCACAAGCATAATGGACTCCACCTCTAGGTAACTGGCAACAGAACCCTCAATGGAGAGGCTCTCAGCAATGGCAGAACCAACCCCCTGGATTCCTGCAGTCTCAGCAGCCACAACCTCCGGCCCTTATGCCTTCTCCTATAGCCAAAGGCTTTAGCCTTTCTCCTACAGCTTCACCGTAATTTTGAAATGCATGCTCATAATAAAGGTTTCCTTTTTAAGGAAACCCCTTTTTCTTCATTTCCACTTGTCGCCACATCTCAGTTCTTTATCTTCCGTCCCATCCATCCATTCCATCCATTCATTTCGCCCACCCACATCACCCATCCACCTCATTCATCCACACCACCCTTAATTATGATATCATTCCCAACTGTCACCTCATGTTGAGGTCATCATCTTTCTCAACACGTACAAGCATTTAATGAACGGTACGCAATATCTTTTGTTATCACATTTTTTATTTATTTCATTTTATTCATTTACTACTATGTCAGTATCAGTCATTATTACCTGATCTCTGCCTATTATTTAGTACATGTGAGGACACATGTCATACTCTCAGTAGGGAGCGGGAAATTTTTGATTTTCAGAAAAGAGTTGAGTTCAGCTAAGGCAAAACTGTGAACATGGGTGGTCAATTGGTATTGGAATTCCATTTCAGGAACATGCCTCAACTACTGATTTCAGAGAGACCACCAGGAAGATTAATGCTGGAGGACCAGCATTGGGTTAAGTAGGGGGAAAATGATGAGCCCAAAATATGCTCATAGTTTGGATATCATGATGTACTTTTAATACCTTTACTTTTGTTGTTCTTGGTTGTTTAACTCTTCTAAAACCTTTTATTGGGGGATATCCTGTAGCAATTCACTTTCATGTTCCTGCAGCCTATCATGTTGAATTATCTATATTTATTACCCCATTTGACTCCCTAAATGACTGGTATAACGCATGTAGTTTTTGAATGATGAAATAGATTTAAATATGTGATTAATAAATGGATATTGTGTATGTGCCATGCGCCTTTTCTTTCGCATCTGTTACCTTATGTTTCACAGGTTGTTGGAGAAAGTATGATCGAGTCAAGCGTAGCCAATCTCGGCCTTGTAGTAAAGTCCATTTCCTGCACGACTTCGAGGAAGCTCTGGCAAAGACTCTTTGACCGAAACTATTGGGAAGGATTTTAAATGGCATTTAATCTGGAAAGAGTGGAGTGCTAGATTCTCTTTGGATCGGGTTGAACGGATAAACTCATTTATGAAGTTTGTTCCTTGATTTCGGGTTACACTTTACATCCATGTCTTTCTTTGTTAGGGTTAGTTAGTTAGTTGTTTTCCTGATTTAAATAAGTGTTCCTCCTGCGCGGGTGAACAAGTAACAAGTAGGAAGTAAAGAAGTAGAAGAAAGACAGTGAAATAGGAGATAGATAGAAAGGATATCATGTAAGAGTCAGTCTGATAATAAAAGCAGAATCTGTATGACAGACAGAGTTTGTTGTTAGTTTTCATATGAACAGAGCAATGTATACCATTCTGAGTTTATGAATAAAGTTTGATGAAGTTCTGAGTTCAGTACTTGCATAATTAGTTGATGCTTGCTAAGGGGGGCCACTTAGTAAGTATCTATAGTTAGTTAGTTAGCTGTTCATTTTTTGTTCATCGTCAGTTAGATTTCATCTTTGAATTTTTTGTGCAAACTCAGTCTTATATTGTTCCTACAGCATCGGGAATCCATCCTTGTGTCTGTTCTTGCAGCATAAGGCCAGTTCATAGTTTGTCCTTTAACAATAGCTGTTATGATTTCTATTTTAGACGAGTTGTGTTTGAGTTAAAAAGCTTTACGTTACACTTCTTTTAGGAATTTGTTTTCTATAGATGGTGACTGGAAACTGGTTTTTAGTGCACATATAGTGCTGCTCCATTTAAAGTATACGAGCCCTGGTTTGACAAGTAAATGAACGTCCATGAAAAGATATTAGTCGCCTGCTGGAATGTCCAATTCCCAAGATAGGTTTTGTCGTGATTTTCATATCCTTTTGTGGGCGTGACCAATCTTCATGAGTAGATTTACATGGATCAGCCACAAGGATTCATACATGATTCTTCTTTGGTTTGTAGATTGAGGAAGTCTATCTATGGCCTCAAACATGCCCCTAGGGCTTGGTATGCCAAGATGGATTCCTTTCTTCTCTCAACAGAATTCATGAGGTGTCATTCATATCTAAATGTCTACATTTTGTT
This sequence comes from Sequoia sempervirens, assembly GCA_007258455.2. NCBI lineage: Eukaryota > Viridiplantae > Streptophyta > Pinopsida > Cupressales > Cupressaceae > Sequoia > Sequoia sempervirens. Next base: position 30,555 of record VDFB02279654.1, on the reverse strand, counting down.
ATAGGATGATTCTCATTTGCTACTTGTTCTCTATGTTGATGATTTGATCATTACAGGGAGTACCTCATCCATCATTGGTAGTGTCAAATCTGCTTTGTAGGATAGATTTTCTATGACTGACTTGGGCCTTTTGCACTATTTTCTTGGGATTGAGATCACACAGTCAGCTTCTAGGATTTCTCTTTCTCAGCCCAAGTATGCCCTTGATCTTCTAGCTCATTTTCACATGGCTGATTGTAAGCCTGCCCCGACTCCCTTTCTTTCAAGAGTCAAGCTTGAGGCTGTGTTCTACTCCACTTGTTGATGTCACTTTGTATCGTCAGCTTGTTGGGAGTCTCATCTACTTGACTCACACACGCCTTGATATCTCCTTTGTAGTTGGAATGGTTTCATGCTTTATGCAAGAACCACATGAGCTTCATTGGAAAGAAACCAAATGCATCTTGCATTACATACAGGGTACACATCATCATGGGATTCACTATGCAGTAGGTATAGGACTTACCTTGGTGGGATATACAGATTCTGATTGGGCTGGAAATATTGATGATCATAAGTCCACTTCTAGCTACAGCTTTCATCTTGGTTCAGGCCCCATTTGTTGGCAGAGTAAGAAGTAGCATGCTATTGCTCTTTCTTTGACTGAGGCTGAGTATCGGGGGGCTATTAATGCTGCTACTGAGGCTATTTGGCTTCAGAACATTCTCATTGATTTTGGATTCACTATTCCACATCCTACAATCATTCATTGTGACAATCAAAGTGCCATTCAGATCTCAAAGAATCTGGTTCACCATCAAAGGACCAAACACGTCAAGATTCATATGCACTACATTCGGTAGTTGATACAGGAGCAGGTCATTGATTTGCAGTATTGCCCTACAACAGAGTAGGTTGCAGATATCTTCACCAAACCCTTCACTGAGAGTATCTATCATCATTTGTGAGCTCTCTTGGGGGTGCAGGATGTTTCTTCTAAGGAGGTCACTTGACTTCTTCATTCTCTCTTTTTGGGGGGGCTTTTTCCTCATTCGAGATTTTACCCTTCTCATCTTTCTGAGTTCAGTTCTTGTTTTGTTTCATCTCTCTTTTGGGGGGGAGTTTTTTCCCACATGGTTTTCTCCTTTTCTCTACTTTATGAGAGATTGCATTGCAGTTGTACATGGGTACCTATCATGGCCTAGTAGCTGGGACCCATCTTGCATTATTTTCTTTTGTGTACATTCTCCCTAAGTTGCACTTAAGGGGGGGTGTTGGTGTAATTAAAAGTGTTGTACCTTGTCCTAGGTCATGATTACACCTTAGTTAAGTTTACTTAGGGACCATATAGGAGGTTGTTGGATATTTTCCACTTTTGGTGGACTTGACATGTCATTACTTTATCACTTCCACCTTTTGTGGTGATTATCACATTATCTCTTTTCCACTTTAGGTGGAGTGATAGATTTTCATAGTTGTCTCATGTCATAAGATTACGACACTTGTCATAATCTTATTCCCTTCTATGTTCTCACCTTGTCTATATAACCAAGGGGTCCCCTATGTACATTGGCTCATCATATTCTATTTGCATTATTGGCAAAATAGAGTTTATTCTTGTCATATAGTTTCTATCTCTCTTATGCTTGTGCTTTCTATTAGGCCTCTAGATCTTGGGTGGCTACCTTCATAGCTAATTCTTACAGGAAGACACGTGTGTCTGTGGATCCCCCTTGCCACCAAACTTCTCAAACTTTGGAATCTCCATTCCCTGAGGGAAGGGAGTGTTTAAGATAGCGACCGACAAAGGACTATGTTAGAAGAAGGGTTGGAAATGGGCTAGGCCAAGGCCTGGGAAAGGCTCGCTAGCTGACTCTGCATCTTACCCATATTCTAAAGTAAAGCATTCAGATTAGGGTCGCTAGAAGATAGAGGGCCAGAGGATCCTCCTCCTCCAAAGCCCCCACTAGGTCCACTTCCAGAACTACCACCGGTGTGACTTCCGCCCGAGCCGCTACTAGAGCCACTGCCATGACCTCCACCGAAATCACTTCCACCAACACCACCTCCACTACCAAATCCACCACCATTACCAAAGCCTCCACCGCCTATCTTGTCGAAACCTCCACCCCCGGAGGTGACAGAAGGGGTAAAGCTAAATCCTAATGGGACCTTATTCACTTTGACAATTTCTGGTTGATTAGAGATGGAAGGGATATTAATGGAAGGGACTGCATCGGTCATGTAAACTGAAGTAGGAGGCATTGATAATCCTAATTGTCTCTTAGGCTCTCCAAAGGTGACTCCTTGAGCAGACCCAGAGTTTCCTAAAGGAGCGCATGCTTCGGCTATACCAAAGAGACTACTTAGAATTTCGATGCCAGTTCGATCTTTTCCCATCATATGTTTTAATTTGCTAACAACTCGAGTGGCCCTAGCCATCTTCATATTTCTTTCCAAATGGTGTTCAAGGTCACCCAATCTTTTAGTGAGGGCGGATACGTAATCAATGAGAATTTGAACGGCCTCATGCTCATCCACTAAAGATGGCATGGGAGATGTAGGAGGAGTGGGAATGTGATCAGTCTTGTCAGTGAACCCCATCTCATTCCTCGACAATTGTTCCTGTGCGGCCAAACTAACAGCAGGACCAGAGAAAAGACCTATAGAGATACCAAGCGAGACCTTCATTCTATCCATCGGGAGGTGTCGTATACTTCTCCTCACAGTATTCCTAGAAGTTGTGGACTGGGTTGTGATTCTCATAAACCTTCAAAACACGCGGGGTCACAACAACCATGAAATATAAAAAGGGATTTTTAACACCAACAGATGAAAAAACATTGGTTCATGTTGGGTTCACCAAAAATGTAAGAGAGGGGGACCACCCCATGCAAGACCCTAGGTCACGGAGGGTTGAGATGTGAGAGGCTACCCTAACTTACCTTAGCTAAGTGTATGTTTAGGGTGAGAGGATGAGAATGACGAGGACTTTTAGGATCCTACGATCACTTTACAATCTGGGTTTCAATGTGGGGCTAGGCGAGTCGATCTTCAGGTCTAACTTTGCGCCTTAGGGAGCTCTCTACCTAAGGACGTCAGCGCGGACTTCGGACGATAGCGCATTGCGCTGGAATCTCAGAAACGCACTGTGGTCTGTACATTCAGACAACTAAGATGAGGTTAAACACACTAAAACAACTTATCATCCTAGCTAGTTAACTAAAAGGACAAAATGATGTGACTAAATAAACCAAGTAATCTCTAATGTTATAAATCAAATAAGAAAAAGTGATAAATATGAGGAGAATCTCACCAATGAACTTGTTCACCAGTTGATCCTTCAAGAGCTCACACGCCTACACACAGCAAGAGAGAGAATGTTGGGGGGTGGCTATATAGGGGCCTACCTCAGTCAAACCCTCGTTTAGGTGTTCCTACCTCCATGAAAATCCAATAGAAAAGATAAAGGAATGATAAAACACAAGCACTACAAAAGTACTATGCTACTCAACCAAATGATAGAGGAGAGGAGAGGAAAGCTTACCACCTCCACCAAGAGCACTCAAGCCTCTGTTGTAACTCAAGCATTTTCAAAGAGATTATATTTGAATTAGTTTTATCATCTAAGAAAGAGCTAGAGGTATTGATTCATTTAAGGGTGAAATTTTTGGGGTTGTAAGGGTACCCAAATTATCTTTAGTTCAAAGAGAGATCACATGTGTGTTGGATTTGACATGCTCATTCATTTTTTAGGCTCTATAAGAAATACTATGTAAAAATCCCAAAATAAATAATTTATAAATTGGTTTAAATATTGGGTCTATTACCACTTTGTGACATGCATGCTAGATGAATTTACAACACACATCCAAGTGTAGGGATCCAAGCTATGTGTCTTTTTGTCAATCTGCATGATTTTATTTTTAACTATGGACATATAGATAAATAATATCTTGTCTCATACACTTAACGTCCCTTTGTTTTGATTTTATCCCTCATATTTTATTTTTTCATATTTTTCTCATAAAGAGTAGGGAGACCAATGTCAATGTTTGTAATTTACATATCACACATAAATAAATAACAAAACACTATTACAAATTCTCTTCTCAATCATATTTTATCTTTTCGGTATTATTTTATCATTATCTTGCATTGCACAACTATCAGAGATTATATGAATTTATTTAAAAAGGTATGGGATAATTATGTCCTTTTGGGTTTCTTTAATAGGTTTAGGCTTAGACTACACATTCTAATCTTTGACTTGCTTAGGTGTCTCATCTAAAATTATATTAGCTTCTCGAATAGGACCCATGTATTAGTGTGATTTCAAATGTCAAAACTTAGAGTGTGATGTTTGAGCTAAACCCTTTAACAACACACATGACACATTCAGATTTGAATCCACAAGCTCACACATCATATATATTTTATAATTTTGTTGATGGAACCACTACTGCAAGTAGTGGTCTCACTCAATTTGGATGGACAAGCCATTGTATTTTAAATGTTTTTTGTTGGACAATAATTTATGGGTTTTTTTAAATCCAACTATATGAGATTTTTTTTTAAAGATATCTATGTTCCTTCTCCTTCTTTAAATTATATATTTAAATATTAACAATGTTATTTATACTTGGAGCTACGAGCCCACTTTTAGATTACAAGTGGAATTATTTCTACCTCTACCATTGGCTACCATTGTATCTAGTACTTCCTCTATTTTTCCAATAATTTGGGCTTGAGTAGTTACCTACAAGGTTTAAATGGTGGAATTAATTATTTTTGGGGTAGCACATTATTGCCACACCTTCCATCCATTTTTTCTTTCTTTATGCTCTTAGAGAAAGTTTGCACTACTATCCACCATTTCATCATTTACAAGATAAATTTCTAGTTAAAACCATGATATTGAAAGTGAAATATGTTACACTTGTGAATGTAGTTGATCAATATGTTATTCAATATATGTGCAAGGAGGCTCCATAGGTTGTTATTGAGTTGGAAAATTATGGACTAAAATTTTCAAGAATTGAGTATGGAAGGATCTACTAGGATACATTTGGATGTCAAGGTCTAGATTTTGAAAAAGGTTTGTTTGGAGTTCTTTGTGAATGGATGATAAGGATATGTTAGTGTAGATAAATTGCACTATTTTTCTTGTTGTATTAAAGCACCAGTTATGGAAGTTTTGTATGTTTTTTTGTTCAATATTAGTCATATGAAATGTCTCCTAATGAAGGCATACAAACATATTGTTGTGCTTGTGCTATGGACCGAATTGACCATGCTCTAATACACACTCTCAGTTCTTTGTGGAATACTTTGCATTTGATCTTATCATGGATGATGATGGTAAAAATTGTATTGATGTTGTACAATAAAAAAATATACCCATCTCCATGCGCTTGAAGAACTTGATCCATAAAACAATTCCTCTAGTTTTCCTAGCATTTTTCTTTAGTAGATAAAAATGATTTGATTTATACAACTTTGTTTGTTATTCTCAAAGATTATTTTTATTATAAGAAACAAAATTCCTGAAACATATACTATAAAAGAGACAACTAGCCTAAGAAATTTTAAGTTATCAAATGATTTCCCAAAATATTAAACTAACATCATGTTCAAAGAAAGGATGATTACCATGTATGGTGTGAAAAGGGCTACGAGATTATACTAGGTACAAGGGATTTGATTGGAGAATTCAATGTATGTGCCCAAGGGAATAATTGGACATGTGAGACCTTCTTATGTAAACACTAACATTTCTTCTAACAACTATGGAGATCTGCACTTAGCAATGAACCTTAGCTAATCCACACCATAACATTAAAACTTAAGGACCTTGGAAAGTCTTTTATATGGTTGATAATTTTCTTGTCTTTTACGTGATTAGGGACAAAGTAAATGTTTAAATACTATAAATCTAATAAATAGAGAATAATATATGGACAACAGTTTATAGCCAACATATAACTCTATAAAAATTAAATGGTCCTTGCTACTAGTGAGGACATTTCTCATTTGTAATCCATGAGCATGGTCTCTAAGGAAGCTATGAATTCTTAAGGAATTTCATGAATAATTATCCTCATCCCATTATTTGACATCCACAAGGAATCATAAAAGTCACAAGTGATGTTAAAATGATATTGCATGATTAGAGATAAAATCATATATGATGATTCATTCCTTCTTTCTCTAACATTTATATTTTTATTATCAACCAAGGAATGCAATTAAGATGTACTATACATTGTTTGTATGTAAATTGCAATAGTTAAAAAAACACTTTACGAGCTTATTTTTAAAGTGATTTTATGAGGGAGTCACATAATCCATATTGTTTATCATCTATCCTATGAATAATGGATCAAAATGTCTAAAAATTTGATAAACAATATTTAGAGAAAAGGGAGTGGCTTCTTGTGGGATAGGGAAAAATACTATCTATGAAAAATATACTTTGTATGCTCATTTCCTAATTGCTACTTTGAGAATTGATATGAATTTGTTTCTTTTGATTGATTGTTTAATTAACTATTTTAATTTTTCAAACATTGAGTGCTAATCCCTAAGAGTCTAAAACTATTCACTAGCTTGTGGAGTATTAATTATTCTTTGATTATTTAATGGGTTTTCTTGTACTTTTGATGAAGTATTTATGTTTCACATTGTTTTTGTTGGTTGTAGATGCCTATCAATGGGTGCTTGCTTTATACATGAATACAAATTTTTTTTTACTCTTATATGAAAAATTATACCATCACTCATTATATATGTCCATAATGAGTTTTATTTTAAATTATCTCTAGTATTTAAGTAGACTGGTCATGAACTATGAAATTGTGATATTAAGGATTAATAGATTATGTGACTAAGATTTAATGGTTCACACTTTTGGCAATAACAAAATATTTCAAATATATATAATAATAATATATATAGAATAATATTTGTGCACCATTGTATTTGTAATTATTACTCTTTTAAAATGATCAAGATGATAAATTATAAACTAATGTCTCAATTAAAATTTATCTTTAAAAAAAGAACAACACATTATAATATAAAATATTGTATCAATGTGCTTCATACATAAGAGTTAGTATAAAATTATCTATACCATGTGCAAGATTTTGTTGAAGATTATAGTCACCCAAGATCTAGGAACTTCTATGAAATCAAAAGAGATATCAAATATGAGAGAATAATTATATTCTATCAAAGTTAATTGCTTGCCTTATCAAGAAACAAAACCAAGAATGTATGCAAGATATCTTCCCATTCTTGAAAGGGAGATGAGGGAAGAAGGATGAGGATGTGTGATGTATCTAAATTCTGCTCAAGTGTCCCCATGTCAATGTTAAAAGTTATCACGATTAGGTCAAGTGTTCCAATCCATGGTGATGGATATGATAATCCATAACCTAATAGAGATGGATATAGAAAGCAATCATAAGACAAAGGTGACTCCTCCAAATGTTGCTCAAAGATCTCTACACCAATGCCAAATTGTGACAAATGATGAGGTATAGAAGGAACAAGAGGGTCTAATTACTCCTCCATACCATCTAAAGAAGATGCAACTTCAAACGAAGTAAAATTAAAGAGGAGATGAATATCCTTAATAGTTTCCTCCAAGTTTGCAATAAATGACTCACAAAACAAACAAGAAAATATTTGCAAAGTACTCAACCCAAGTAGTTGTATTTAGAATATAATGAATATCCTATTTCATTAAATCATTGGGAGCCATGGATGTATAAACACTGGTCTCATCAAAAGCAATAATAGATGAAGGAGATGAAATGTTGACACATGTCTCTAGAACCTTAGTAGATGAAATAACACCAAGATTCAAATGACCATACTAAATCTCCTCAAAAGTGTCAATATTAGATGCCCTAGTGTGTACATCAAATGAATCTTTCAATGTTGGATTACTAAATTCATCAATCCCAAGAAATTACTCATAGATGATGAAGATAAACCTTCCAAATCTTGACTAGGAGCCATAAAAACTAAAGTTTCAATGGAATTAACTATAGAAGTAGGATAATTTGTATAAGTATTTATGCCATCTAGACAACCAAATCATTCCCATCCAACAAGTAATGCAATTTTGTATGATCATATGGTAAAAAATTATCAAGTGGAACAAGACAATATAAAATAGGATCCTCTAGGAATGGAGGCTCATTTGAGTCCTCATACATATCCCAAATTTTGATCCAAAGTTCATGAGGGAATTCAATACCATTAGTGGCCATTTTGTGTCAATATCACAACTATAAAAAATTACTCTTAGGATATGTTTAGTCCTTAATTCCAACACAAAACTATTCCAAGTTGATTATGGTTTAGGAACTAGTCCATATAGATAGGGAAAAAGACTAAGCCACCTACGATGTGTCAGGATTCCATTTCACCAAGAATTATAATTACATCTATTGAATTTGATTACATCAAGGAGTCTTTTGATAAACATGATAAACTCCTCAACTTTAGTCACACAATAGACCAATCAAGAGACTCAATCCAACAAAAGCATAAGATTACCCCTCAAATTACTCAATCAAGAATCTGTGAGCAATATATGATATTTTTACTTTATACTTAATGTGATTTAATGTGTCACTTGCCAAAAATAATAAATTGGACTTGATCTTAAAGTTCATACAGATGCCAAATTTGGCCATATTAAATTACAATTTTAATACAGAATGAGATCAATCTGATTACACCACTACATAGTATAGAAAAATTATGCAAATCATTTAGTAGGATGTGAGGGATCAAAATATCAATACTAACATGACTAATTCATACATGTATTACCTACAATATGATAATCATTTATACAAACCCAAAATTCATCTAAATTAAAACCCTAAATTTCATTTACAAAAAAAATTATAAAATTCAATACATATCAAAAACAAACCCTAAACTCTATAAATTGAGAAAAGTACATTAAAATTTTTATGAAACCTACATAGAGATGATGGAAATGTAACTAATGGAAATGTAACTATGGAGGGAGGAGGTAAAAATAGGTAGTGGTTGGGGCTCACAAAATTAGGTAAGTTATCTAAAAATCTATATTGTCGTGTTTGCAAGAAAAAATAAACTTGTAAAGCTTTTAAAAAAATAGCCTTACAAAAATGCATACATGTTATGAAACATGTAGACATTATAATGGGTACCCATAAGTGTAACAAGAACTAGGCTTAAGGATGTATTCCTATTAGGATTTTTTTCAAGCTTGACACTTCCACTAAAAGTGGATCCATAAGCTTGTACTTACCCTCATCAGGATCACTTGTGTGAATTGGTGTGTTATTTTTATACTTGATTGTCATATTATTTCCTTCATTTTCCATCTGATCATTTTTTGAATAATTTTATTAGGGTCACTCATGTAGAATTTTTCTTCTTGGTCTTGATCATCATCTTGATTTTAGAGGAGGTCCTTTAGTTTCAACACTATATCAATATTTTTCAATAGTTATTTGTAGCTTCTTCATGATTTAGTGGTGTTGTTCTTCATGTTACTATTATTTTGGGACATTGTTTTGGAGGCTTCTTAGTTCTACATATTTATTTCTTTCTTTCAGAGAGTAGTTTTCCCATGATTTTTTTGCAGGTTTGAGAGATATTTTTCATATGTAGATGGGCATCTCATACTTGGCCTAGTTGTCGAGACCCATATTTTTATTTTTATGCATTCATCATTAGAGGTTTTAGCTTCTCCCTAGTTGGACTTAAGTGGGTGTTAGAGTAAAAGATTATTTTCCTAATTAATTATTTGATTAATTAGGTCATTTTTCACACTATCTACTTAAGCTTATTTAAGTCATATGCTTTTTTGTCTCAATTCATAAGATGATGACACATGTCATGATCTAATTTTATCCTCACCTATGATTTCATCCAGGGTTTCTTTTTAATTTTTACTTTTTTCTTATTATAAGGGTTCATTATTGTATTACTCATTCTAGCACACCAATACACATTCATTATGATTGATGCTTTTTTGGATCAATAATCTCTTTGGCCTACACAAAAATTTAGTTTCTTTTTCTCTCTTTCTATGATTGTTATTTGATTGCACCTGGTGATCCTTGGGACTTGTAGGGTTGAGGAATCAAATCCAACATTATATTTTATTGAGTTATGTACAAGGGAGGTTGCCTCCTTGAAGAGGCCAATAATTTATTATTGCAAATGTATCAATTTCATGCACTATATTTTTTTAATATGTAAGTTATATTTTCTATATTTATGTTATTGGCATAATTTTTATAGGAAGGGTCATCACAAGATTCATGGAAAGAGGCAAATTGTAGTCATCAACTAGAGAGATATTGTAAAAGTCAATATTCATGTATTGGTTGAGGGAATTTTGGTTAGGTTGGGAAAAAATTGGTTATAACCTTGGTATTTGAGAAAATCATCATCACTAGTTTGGTAGGTTTCCTAACCATTGTTGATGGAGTAGCTCATGCATCCTCATATTCTACCTTGCATAATTATTCTATGAAAAACTTAGATGCTTCATCACTATTCTTTTGTTAGAAGCTACTCGTGCTACTTGTATTTTCTATACCTTGTAGGTTCATATGAAGTGTATATACTAAAGAGGACGGACACACACAAATATTGAGCTAGGTCCATTACTTTGTAAAGAAATATAAATAGTTTCTTGTATTAACTCTAAGAAAAGAGATGACACAAGTTATCTTTAAACTATATAAATTAAAAAAAAATAACATAATCGACACATGACAAAAAGGAAAGAAATAAAAAACACACAAAAAGGATAGACACCAATATACTTATGGAAAACTCTTTCAAAAATAATTATCCTCTAAAGCATTCAAATTAATGTACTTTTAGCAACAAAATAGTTGCAATACAATACTAGGATCCAAGACATAACATAGAGATCAACACTCTTAACCAAGGAAACCATACAAGATATGACCTTTTATAGCAATAAGAAACCATTGTTGTTATCCACAAGACTAGTCAAAGAAAAACTGAGAGACACTCTTCCACTCTATGCTCTTCAAGATATCCTCAACAAATAAAGCAAGAACACATGAGCTTACACCAAGCACTGCTCACAATAAACAAGTACAAGATGATGAATTCAACCTCTATCCCAAACATCCTATTTATAGAAAAGTGAGAAACAATGAGAAGACAACTTACAAAAATATTCCCAAACCACCTTACCATAAATAACTATTGTCTCAAGAAAAACTAATCAATGCATAAAGATCTCTAAGTTAGGGGCCAAAATTTACATAGAATCCAAGGCATCTCAATTGCCCCCTTAAACCATGTTGGCTTACAACACATGCCTCGAGAATTATATATGTTACTATATTGAATGCATCACAACAAATCCCATAAAATAAATGCATTCCTCTAATGATCCTAGCAAACCATGTGCTTAATAATACCTCACTAATCCATGACCCCCAAATATCAAATGCATTTCTCCCAATGTGTTAATAAAAAATACATGTCAAATGGCATATACAACATCCCATAAAAAAAAATTGGTGTCTCCCAAAGTATGGTGCCCCACAAGAAATGGACCACAACCTTACAATTACAAAATATTTATAAATATTAACTTTTGAATATGTTTGTGATTAATTATATACTTTAAAATACAGTCATTTTAAGATTCACATGCACCTCAAAGTGGAGGGAAAATGTAATGACCTAAAATTTGCATACTCATGTCAATTCCCATTTGATTTTGGCCCCAGTTTAATGGAATATATTAATATACTTACATAATGACATACATGGCACACTCTTGTGCTAAGTTTGGCTCCTTTCCTTACTACTATCCATCCCCATTTACTCTCGCATTCCATACATTTTCCTTTATACACCTATTCCCACATAATCACCTCATTATCAACGCAATTTCTATGAACTTGATCCTTGCCTCCAAATCCTACCTTCCCCATTTGAAGTCAATCTTATGGAATGTGTATTCACTCTTGCATGTCACAAACTAGACACAAAAAAATATTATTATTTTTTAAATTGCCAACTGCCTCCCTTTTTCATTAGCCATTGGTAACCAATTTGATCCACATTTGTGCAAATATTTAATATGTCTTAATATTTAAACACATTTAGTCGAACGGTAATTCACATCCTAAATCATTTGAAAATCCTAAGCAATTACAAGGAACATTGCTAGGAGCCTTTGGATATGGGGCATTAAAAAAATTTATCTTCCAACCCTTGTCCAAAGTCATAATATTGTCATTCAAAGGGGTTGAATGAGGAGGAATTAACTTCACAATTCAACTTCTCTAGTATTTTAAAATATCTTTAGTCCTTACAACTCACTAGAAAGCAAGAATCACATCAAATCAATTAACAAGTCTACATTTAACTAGATTATAATACATTCAAATCTTTATTATGCAAGATTGATTTCGAACTATGAGATTGATCCAAAAAAAATTCCAAGTTTATATAGAGTTCAAAGATAATTAAAACACTAAGATTATTAATTTCCATATAAAAATGAATTAATTATACAAGATATCAAGATTCATATTCCATCATTGATTCAAGAGCTAAGTCATCACTCCTTCATAATCTATTTTCTAAAGCAACATTTATTTACTAAACTTTATTATTTTAATTAATTATATTATTATAATTTATTTAATTAATTAAGCTAAATAATTCTTTAAGAAAAAATACATCTTTCTTTTATCATTTAAGTATGATCATTTGAGTGGTGGGCCTAGTTCGATTGGGTAAAGCATCTTGTTGCAGGGAAGAGGTCATGAGGTCTAGTCTCCCCACCGTCCCCATGGTACCGGAGGGCATGTCACACCAATGTCACTAGTCATGTCTCACCATTGATTATTATAAGAGATAGATTCATATGAACCACTACTCATACAATATAAATCAATAAATTTGATAAAAACTACAAAATTATTTACTGATATGCATATCATAACTATACAATATGGATCCAACCATCACATTATACAAAAGATAGATTTATATAAACCACTACTTATATAATATAGATCAATAAGTTTGATTAAAAGTACTGATATTAATACCACAACATCTACCCAACTATGACCGTATTTTACTAACATAACGAAGCGGACAAAACGGATTCCCATGTTCTGCTATTCGGACTTATTCGGGCTTCAGATAAGACTACGAATTTCACGACTTTTCTTAAATTAAATGAGAGGACTTCGAGAGGCGCCGACTATATTCACTTCACTGAGACGACTTTGATCGGAGTCAGGCCTGGAATTTGACGGCCACCCTTGCCTATCATATGAAAATTTTGTGACAGTTTGTTCATTTAAATACCTGTCATTTTACGTTTTATGAAAAAATTTAACTGTCAAAAAAATATTTAAAGTACCTAAAAAATCAATATATTAGTAATCTATGAAATATTATTTTATAAAATAATTATGTTAGAAAATTTACAAATTTTAGAAATTATGCATGCACTCAATTAGTAAATCCAATTGCATATAATAAATTTTTTTGATAATTAAATAATTATATATATGTAATTTACTTTTTGACAATGTATAGAGTATTAGATTAAGAATAATTATATTGCACAATATGATTGTTTTTTCCATATATTTATTCTCTAATTTGTAAAATTGTATTACTATTTTGACTATAAATTAATTTATTGATTTCATATGTGTAAATATCATAAAAACACATTTAAATATCAATTTCAAACTTACCAATAAATTGTTAAATAAAATTAAAATTAATTTAATTTTTGAATTGGTCTATCTAAAAACACATTTAAATATCAATTTCAAATCAAATCTAGCAAGAAATAATTATATAAAATTAAAAATAGTTCAATCTGCAAATTGATCTATCTAAAATCATATTTAAAACCTATCCAGAAATAATTATATAAAATTAAAAATAGTTTAATCCTTATTCCACTCATTATCTAAAATTTTAACATGCTCACCAATAAAACACAACTACTCGTTGAAAAAAATCAAAGTTGAATCACCTGTAAAATAAATGTTGTTGAAAAAACAATGCTATAAAGTGAAATTAGCTTAATCTTAAATTCATCTATCTAAAAACATAAATTATTTGTAAAAGGAAAACAAAATTTCAACATGCTTACCAATAAAACCAAATGCTCTATTGAAGAAAATCAAAGCTAAGAGTCACTGTACACAAATTGCTATAAAATAAATGCTTTGAAAATACAATGAAAATTTGTGCTATGTTGTTATTCATATATATATTAAAAAACTATAAAATTAGAAAATATTGATAATTAGAAACAAATCTAAAATCTAAAATTTATTGTTAATTGTAACAAGAAGTTTCTAAATTATGTAGAAAATAAATCTTGTTAAAATATTCAAAAAGTTAAAAATCAATTATATTCTATTTTGAAAAGATTTTGAATTAATATACATGTTTATAATAAATATTATAAATCATATATATTAATATAAAGCAATGAAAACTATTAGTAAAAATGTCAAAATCTTTAAAAAATTAGAAAGAACTATATTTAATCGTAAAAAGATTCTATTCTCAATAGATTTTGAATTAATAAATATATTTATAATAAATCATATATATATTAATATATAAAATTAAAGATTAAGAAAGGTATTCAACATCAGTCTATAAACTGTTTATATTTTTATCATAAACATTGTGTATATATATATATAGATATTAAATTTTTACGTTGTAATGAATTTGAGGTGTCGTATTCTATAGGTTATATAAAAATATAGCAGTCAAGTAATCTAGGTCTAATAATTTTGCGGGGATTGTAATACTCTGGGTCAAAATGCAACGGTCGATGACCATCAAATTCAGGCCTGAATAAGATGAAATTGGTTTAAAGCCACCTTTGCGGCTACAATACACTAACCTCAATTTAAATTTGATGCGGCAGCGTTTAACAATTTTATTTATTGAATAGTTAACACAGAGCTCAAACGCATGATGCGGAGCGCGGAGATAGGGAATAAAAGATAGGGGCGGCTGCACTATAACTGCCCGCCTATTTACCCGGCACTATGGCTCTAATTCTCGGATAGGTGGGAAGATAATTTTCCCTCTTTATTTATAGTTACATAGGAAATATAGTGAAAGTTAGCCGCAGAAGACGACTTTATAATCGGTTCCGCTAGGACAAGTAAAGGTACTGGTGGCATCATCTTTGGCATAGCTATAGGCCTGAGGGCATTTTCCCTTAAAAAACTTGGAGTAGTTGGTGGGGCCGCAGTTGTTTGCAGACGCTCCTGTGCAGCAGTATTCTGGCGTATTAAATCTGGCGCAGGCGCTTTTGCATCCTCCGTTCACCTTGAGCTCGCTCGGGCACTGCGAATTAATATCGCTCAGGCATGTAATTCTCCCCTTGCAGTTAGGGTTTGTCGAAGTGGGAGTCATGGAAAGAGGAATGTTGAAGCCGTCGACGAGAGAGATATCGTAAAAGTCCAGATTATTGAACTGGTTGAGGGCATATTCGGCCAGGGTGGCCGGCACCTGGCCGTAGCCTTGGCAGTTGAGTGCGCCGTTGCAGTCACCCGTTTGGCAGGAGCCCCGACCGCTGCCGTCGAAGGAACAGCCCGTGCGTCCCCATATTCTGGCCTGGGTTGTCCCGGCCGCAACTTGGATGCTCCACGACTGCCCTTGTCCGAGTTGTTTGCCTCCACCTGGACTTGCCGCTGCCCACACAGTGTACGAGCACTGGTTTGTGATGACAAACGTTGCTGCCTTCACATTAACTCCTGCACTCAAAACATTTCAATATAGTGTGAATATGTAGCAGTAGTGTTTCTATCTAAATAGCCGAAAGCAATGCTAAATGTTACAAGTTACCTTGGAGAAAAACAGAGAGTATTGCTACGAGAGCAATCCTGACAACCATCGCTGTGGCCATTGTTAGCAACTGTGAGTACTTATGCTGAGAATGGGTGTTTATTTATAGGAAAATCGCTCGCGTGTAGTTGACCTTCAAGTCACTCCTAATCCCTATTTTCAAAGACTTGCTAAATTTACGGGCGTCCTCATGAATATCGTGGCGGGTCCACCACGCAGCCGCCTTTGAATGGAACTATTCAAATTGTTCAAGATAAAGAGTTGTTTTTCTTCCACCATTTATTTGTGTGTTTAATTCGATGCAATGTTTTAAATATACTAGAGTTTTGAATTGTATTTGTATTCTAGAGTGACCCATATGAATATAATAATAATAATAATAATAATTAATAACTAGTCATTGTATCTACCTGTGCAATGGGTACACCGAAGACATGTGGATGGTAGAAGAGTGATATATGTGGTATAGTAGTGAGAATTATAAAAGATACACAATATGCTAATCGTGGACAGATTGCAAATTCCTATAAGAGCAACTAGAAGAATTATAGAAATAAGTTCGAATGGAAGAAAAAAATCAGTGGATAAATGAGCCCCAATACGTTGAATATTGTTTGTTAAATCTCGTTCTAACATTTGATTTGATTTTTGAGTCAGAGATATTCCGAACCATGATATGTTCAAGATAATAGTAATTAATGAACAAAAAAGACTTGTACAAACTATTGAACTGATGCTATCTCCGACGGTCCAGGGAGGGGCATAATTGGGATATTTCGGATTATTCATCAACATCACGACAAATAGAATCAAAATATTAACAGCTCCTATGTAGATCAAGATTTGTGCAACAACTACGAAATCCGCGTTCAATATAATATAGAAATGGGATATACAAATAAGAACTATCCCCAATGAAAGAGCGGAATAAATTATATTAGTAAGTAATACTACTCCCATACCTCCTAATATAAGACTTAGCATTAGAGGAGCCAAAAGAATATCATATATCGATTCAAGTCGATTCATTATGTGCACAATAAGTTTGAATATTATTTCCTCCCATTCATTCAATAAAAAGTGACCCCATTTACCTATATGCTATACTGGATTTGTACTTGAAATATTTCATTTGATATGGGCACTGATTCATTAATCTATAGTTCAATAATAGATTCTGATCAATCATACATGTGACATTATTCATGAAATGTCAATAGGATTTATAATTCACGACTCGTAAAAAAAGTATTTTATTTATCAGATACTCTTTGATCGGAACTCAATCTGAATAATCGTAGAAGTGATTGAATAATCCAATTTGTCCGTAGTTTCTTCAGACATACTAAGTTAATATGTTGAGCTCGGAATTGTTTGAATTGTTAAATCTTCAACAACCGATATAGGTAAACGTCCTAAAGCAATATGATCGTAATTTAATTCATGACGATCATAGGTCGAAAGTTCGTACTCTTCAGTCATCGCCAGGCAATTTGTGGGACAATATTCGACACAATTCCCACAAAAGATACAAATTCCAAAATCAATACTATAATTTTCCAATCGTTTTTTCCCAATATCTATTCCGACTTTCCAATCCACAACAGGTAGATTTATCGGGCATACACGGACGCATACTTCACAAGCAATACATTTATCAAATTCAAAGTGGATCCTTCCGCGAAATCGTTCTGATGGGATCAATTTTTCATAGGGATATTGAATAGTAATAGGTAAACGATTCATGTGATATAAGGTAACCATAAAACCTTGACCAATGTATCTCGCAGCTTGTATTGCTTGTTCACTATAATTCATAAACCCAGTTACCATGGAGAACATGTGTAAAATCTCCTTGAATAATCATTTCATAGAAATTTCTTTCTCTTCATAGATCGGATCTATCAAATTTGGATATATTGCAGAATTGAGAATATAGAACCTCTTCACGAAGCAGAAAAGAAAGTTAGTCACAATAAAATAAGTTGGAAAGAAGCTGTTAGTAATAGATTACCCAGAGCAATAGGTAAAAGAAATTTCCACCCAAGATCCAATAATTGGTCCATTCTTATCCTAGGCAAGGTCCATCTTGCCGTGATAGAAATAAATAAGAACAGATAGGCTTTAGCTAATATAATTAGGATCCCGATTGTTATATTAACGACCCCGCTAATTCCAGAAATAGAATCCCATTCAAAATGTTCCAGAATGGGTAGGAATGGAATTGATAAGTTCCATCCGCCCAAGTAAAGAACTGTTACAAAGAATGAAGAAGCTAATAGATTTAGGTAAGAAGCAACGTAAAATAAACCAAATTTGATACCCGAATATTCAGTTTGATAACCCGCTACCAATTCTTCTTCCGCTTCTGGTAAATCAAAGGGCAATCTCTCACATTCTGCCAGAGATGAGATGAAAAAAGCTAGAAACCCTATAGGTTGGCGCCACAAATTCCATCCTAAAAAACCATATCTGCACTGTGCTTCAACTATATCAATTGTACTTGAACTGTTGGATAATTATAGTCGACAGAAACATCACTGTTTTCATCTCTATTCCAAAACCGTACGTGAAACTTTCACTTCATACGGCTTCTCAATGGTCATTAAGAAATAAAGAACACAATAAAAAAAGCACCAGAATATTCATAAATTGAACCAATGAGATTCCGTCTGCTACAAATAATAGAAGCTTTTGAACCTATCTCAACCTTCACTACTTTTTTGTGGGAGAAAGAAAAATGTGTAAAGGATTACTTCGTTCTGGATAGCCATTCTTTTTTAACTAGATAGAAACATATTCTAGATCGGGGTTCTGAGGAAGTACTACTTGATCATCCCTACCAATGTCAAGTCCTTATCCCATTTTATGAAAACATCTCTGGTCTAGATATCAGTTTCTTTTTTTCACTAATCTTTTTTATATCTTGGTGTTTCTCACCATCTACCTTTGCTTCATTTTTGGTATATATGACAGTAACTATGACAGTAACTTCATACTTTTTTCCTTTGCCTCCCCGCTGTTGGGCCCCAATGACTAATATATGAACTGGGGTACACAGTTTTCACTGATTGTGCATGCTCTTACTCTTGTACATGGGGGATGGGACTTAATCATCTTACTGCAAGATTTGTAAACTGTTTGATCTCACCCATATGACTATCTAGTTTTTTGATCGGAATGAAGGATCAATATTCATCCCATTCACTTCTGTTTTTCCCTCTTTTTATTTCTACTACTAACTAAAAAGAGGGAAAAATAAATCTCATATTCCAACGAATCACACGTAGAGATATAGATAACACGCATAAAGCTAAAGGAATTTCGTAACTAATAGCTTGAGCAGCAGCTCGGAGACCACCTGAAAAAGAATATTTATTATTTGATCCATATCCTGCTATAAGCAGTCCAAGGGGAGCAATACTTGAAATGGCAATCCAAAAAAAAACGCCTATACTAAGATCAATTAAAACAATGTGGCGACCAAAGGGAACTACTAAATAGCCTAAAAAAATAGGTATGACCACTACCGCTGGTCCAATACTAAATAACCAAATATCCCCCCTAGATGGAATAATATCCTCTTTTAGCAGTAGTTTGATTCCATCTGTCAAAGCTTGAATAATTCCCAAAGGACCGGCGTATTCAGGTCCAATACGTTGTTGTATTCCCGCAGATATTTTTCTTTCGAGCCATACAATAACTAATAATCCTATCGTAATTCCCAATAGAAGGATAATTATGTCAATTAGAATCCATATAAGACTAGAGATTTCTTTTGAAAATCCCAATCGAGAAAATAAATTGGTAGCTTGTTCTTCGAAATCTGCTATATTAATCACCATTTTAACGATCAACCTCTCCCATAATGATATCTATACTACCCAAAATCGTCATGATATCGGCTAATTTCATCCTTTTAACCAGTTGAGGAGGAATCTGCAAATTAATAAAACCAGGTGGTCGGATTTTCCATCTCCAGGGAAAAATATTATCATCTCCTATAAAAAAAATTCCTAATTCACCTTTGGGAGCTTCTACTCTGACGTAATGTTCTTGTTTTGATAATTCAAAAGTAGGGGAAGGTTTTTTACTAATAAACCGAGATTCAAAATCGTTCCATTGCGAATCTTTTCCCTTATTGAAACGTCGAACCTCTAAATTCTCATATGGACCTCCCGGAATTACTTCTAGGGCCTGTCTAATTATTTTTATAGATTCTTTCATTTCCCCGATTCGAAGCAAATAACGAGCTAATGAATCTCCTTCTTTTTGCCATTGGATTTCCCAATCCAATTCATCGTAACATTCATAATGATCCACTTTACGAAGATCCCATTGGATTCCGGAAGCTCGTAGCATGGGTCCTGATAAACTCCAATCTATTGCTTCTTCTCTACTAATAATGCCTACTCCCTCCACTCGTTTCAAAAAGATAGGATTGCGTGTAATAAGCCTTTCATATTCTGTCACTTTTGGAAAGAAATAATAGCAAAAATCTAAGCATTTATCTATCCAACCGTAGGGTAAATCTACAGCTACTCCTCCAATACGGAAATAATTATGCATCATTCGCATGCCCGTGGCAGCTTCAAATAAATCATATATCATTTCCCTCTCTCTTAAAATATAAAAGAAAGGAGTCTGCGCACCAATATCAGCCATGAAAGGTCCAAGCCATAACAAATGAGAAGCTATACGACTTAACTCTAGCATAATCACTCTGATATAGCTAGCCCTTTTAGGTATTTGAATATTTTCCAATTTTTCTGGCGCATTAACCGTTATCGCCTCTGTGAACATAGTAGCTAAATAATCCCATCGTGTTACATAGGGGAGATATTGAACAATTGTTCGGTTCTCAGCAATTTTTTCCATCCCTCTATGTAAATAACCTAATATAGGTTCACAGTCAATAACATCTTCACCATCTAGAGTAACAATAAGTCGAAGAACACCATGCATTGATGGATGATGAGGACCCATACTTACCATCATGAGGTCCTTCTCCGTAGTAACCATAATCATAACTCTTCCCCGGTTTTTTCAAAAATCAATGAGAACAAAAGAAAGAATGACTCATTAGGATCCGAAATTTAATAAACCACAATTGGATCTGACAATTTCGTTCGAAATTAACGCGGCCCACGAATATTTAATTGACCAATTAAATTTTTATAACGAAGTCTATCTTTCTTGAACAGATAAATCAGAAGTCGTTTACGTTTACCCACAATTTTCCACAAACCTCTTTGGGACGAGTAGTCTCTTCCGTGCAGGTCCAAATGTTCAGTAAGTCTTTTAATTCGACTGGTTAAATAACATACTTGAGATTCAACAGATCCTCTTTGTTCTCTAGGAATCAAAGAGGGGCGAACGGACAAATTTTTGATCATAAAAAAAATATTCCGAAGTTCAATATTATTTATTTAATTTAGAGTAAGAAAAAAGAATGAGATCCATTTCTTTTTGTTCATGGTCTATATATTCCTACGTTTCGATCGAATTTCTCTTCGGCATAGATAAATAAAATGCAACTTTCATAGAAGAAAGCTACCAGCAAGATTTAATGTCGGAGTTTTTCCGGGATTATTAAAAAGAATGATGCACTTTGATCCTTTTCCATTGGGAAAGCAAAAAAAAGGGATGACGGAATGATTTATAAATTCCCCATCTTTAAAAGAGGTCAAAGAGAAGGGCTGTAGTGGAACTAATTATAGAACCGCGTCCCTTCTGTCCGACCATCCTTCCAAGTATTTCTACTTCCAAGAGATAAAAAGATTCGGATTGCTCCTCTCTAGGGTCTTAGAGAGGTGTACTCTATTTGCTGATGTTACGCATCGGGGGGATCTACGGGGGGGTCTACGGGGGGATCTACGGAGAGATCTACGGGGGGCCATGTCATATCTGGCATATACTTCTCTTCTGCTATGTACTTCTCCTCCTCTGCTATGGAGGAAGGAAACCCCGAGGGTTTTTTTCTGTCCGGTGAATTGACAGGAAATATCTTCCAATCACCATCACCGTAAAGCTCAAGCTCAGAGTAAATATACTCACTCTTCACATAAGAAAGTGCTTTTGTTGCAGCCCGATATGCTTTTTTCTTCCAAACATTCTTACGATTTTTTGTTTTCGATTTAGAGGTACGCTTTTTTGGAACCGCCATAATATGGTTTTAATTTATTTATTAGTTCGATGTGAAGGACATTTGAAGAACAGAAACTTTAATGCAACTCCTCCAATTAGAATTATTGAAAATTGAAATAAATAATGTATTTGCACCTTGTTGTTCTTCTAAAACATATTTTAGAAATGATCATTTCATATTTTATAATATAAACCCGAACTCTTGCCACAATACAAATTAATAATAATTTCAATTTTTGCATACGTATATACTCACGAATTTTGAGTGAATGAAAAGCCACTATGTCATTTTAACAGATTCAATTATTTCTTATCTTAGGAATTCAAATTGGTTTAATCTTCGATTAAGTTCTAACTACTATTCATCTACAATAGCAAATTTCATAAAATAAAAATGTGTTTATACATGACTAATAGTCAGTACCTAGACTGAAAAAGAGTTCCTTCTTGCTCATCTTACAAATATTTGATTAGTATTAGTATTGATCGGTTTCAATCTGGTATTTGCAGAAAAAAGATGAAAAAAGGTCACAATAAATATGAAATCGATAGGATTCCATCCCATATTCTATCGTTCTTCTTTATTCATGATCTGTTGTTTTTATTTTATTCTCTTCAGGATCTAGTGGATTGGAAACCAAGAATGTGGAAAATATTGAGAATAATGATTTAATCTTCCTATGGAATTTATATACAAATATGCTTGGATCGTGCCTTTCCTTCCGCTTTCAGCTTCTGTACCAATTGGATTAGGATCCTTATTTTTTCCAGGAGCGACTAAGAGTGTTCGCCGTACATGGGCTCTTATTAGCATTTTTCTGTTAAGCGTAGCTATGTTTCTTTCTTTCAATTTGTTCTTGCAACAGATTACCGGCGGTCCCGTCTATCGCTATTTCTGGTCCTGGGTTATCAATAATAAGTTTTCATTAGAGTTGGGCTATTTGATTGATCCACTTACTTCCATTATGTTAGTTTTAGTTACAACAGTTGGAACCATGGTTATGATCTACAGCGATAATTATATGTCTCATGATAAAACATATGTGAGGTTTTTTGCTTACCTTAATTTTTTCAATGCTTCTATGCTGGGACTAGTTATTAGCCCTAATTTATTACAAATATATCTTTTTTGGGAATTAGTAGGAATGTGTTCCTATTTATTGATAGGTTTCTGGTTTACGCGACCCAGTGCGGCTAATGCTTGTCAAAAAGCATTTATAACTAACCGTGCGGGGGATTTTGGACTCTTATTAGGAATCCTAGGTTTTTATTGGGTAACAGGTAGTTTCGAATTTCAATATTTGTCTGAAAAATTAAACGATTTGATTGCCGTTGATGGGGTTGGTTCGTTTTTTGTTACTTCGTGTGCTTTTCTCTTATTTTTAGGTCCAGTAGCCAAATCTGCACAATTTCCACTTCATGTATGGTTACCTGATGCTATGGAAGGGCCTACTCCTATTTCAGCTCTTATACATGCTGCTACTATGGTAGCAGCAGGAATTTTTCTTGTAGCTCGATTGTTTCCTCTTTTTAAAGCTCTACCTTTAATAATGTATCTTATCTCTTGGATAGGTGGAATAACAGCCCTATTGGGAGCTACTATGGCTCTCGCTCAAAAAGATCTTAAAAGAGGCTTGGCTTATTCTACTATGTCTCAATTAGGTTACATGATGTTAGCTCTAGGGATAGATTCCTATCGAATCGCTCTGTTCCATTTGATTACACATGCTTATTCCAAGGCATTATTGTTCCTAGGATCCGGATCAGTGATCCATTCCATGGAACCCATTGTTGGATATTGCCCCAGTAAAAGTCAGAATATGGCTCTTATGGGTGGTTTGAGGAAATATATGCCAATTACAGGAATCACTTTTCTTTTAGGGACACTTTCTCTTTCTGGTATTCCACCTTTTGCTTGTTTTTGGTCTAAAGACCAAATTCTTAGTGATAGTAAGTTATATTCCCCCATTTTTGGGGGGATAACTTGGTTCACGGCAGGATTAACTGCCTTTTACATGTTTCGTATGTATTTACTTACTTTTGAAGGGGACTTCCGCGTGAATTTAGTTAATTCATATAACAACCATATTACATTATATTCGACTTCTATGTGGGGAGAGGAGGAATCCAGAATATTAAGTAGAACGAGAGCGGATTCTATGTCGAATCAAATTATAGGAAGGAAAAATTCCTTTTCCAAAGAAGCATTTCAAATTTCGAATAAGATGGAAGGATTGTACAAAAAGAACAGAGGTTTGGTTGTCACTTATCCTTTCTTCCATAAGGGATCTTTTGCATATCCGAAAGAATCGGGCAAGGCAATGCTATTTCCTTTAGTTGTCTTGGGAATATTTACTCTGTTTGTTGGATTGATAGGAGTTCCTTTTTTTCGAAGCGGAATGAGTTATGACATATTATCTCAATGGTTTACTTCATCGATGACCCATTTTGATAAAGAACATCCGGAGAATTGGTCCGAATTTTTCATAGACGCAATCCCCTCAGTTGGTATAGCATTTCTTGGTATATTGATGGCCTGTATTCTATATAGACCTATTTACTTCTTATCACAGAATGTATATCATAAAACAAATCCTCATATGAAGATTATTATGGACCAATCGATTAATATTATATATAATTGGTCTTATTATCGAGCTTATATAGACATATATTATGACATAATCTTGATTAAAGGTATACGAGGATTAGCTGAAACAAGTCATTCATTTGATCAATGGGCAATTGATGGAATCCCAAATGGAGTAGGTTTTTTAGGTCTTTTTGTAGGGGAGGGAATGAGATGCTTAGGAGGGGGACGTATATCTTCCTATATATTTTTATCTTTATTTTGTATATTAATATCCATATTAATATATTACTATTCATTTTGATAATTTCTATTTTCATTCTATCCATAGAAAATTAGAATGTATATAAATTGTGCTCTTTATCAGCATTAATGCATATTACATAATCCTTTTGAAATATCGTTCCCTTTCTTTAAGATAATAAAATATTGTGAATTAATATTATTCATCGATTTCATCAACTCGTTTACATGGAACAGATAGATATAGAGATAGAAAAATGAAAGATGATGAAAAAATTTGTTAAAATGCTTGCTAAAAAAGGAAAGACAAATAGGTGAGTGATTGATCCGATGAAGGTACGATCGCTGATATGAGATCCATTTTCATACTTTACCACTTTCCAATACTTCATTTAACAAAATAAAATCCCCGAGCAGATCGAATAAATAAATTACCTTAGCTCACTCATAATTTGAAATAAATGAGCGAGCTAGCCCCCGGTTTTGGATTATTCTCAATCTACACGGGGATGTTGGTAACATTGTCAAGATAAAATGATCAATGAGATTAAGATCAATAGTTCAAAAAAAGTATATATATATATATATGTCAGAGTGAATAGAGGTTTAATCTAATTCAGCTCTAGAAATTGTAGAGTTTTTTCCCTCTTTTTATGGTCCGATCTCTGTTATTGACAATATCTTATTCATAATTTGGATAATTTGCTACTTGTTCATAAAAAAAAAGTTCTTGAAGAAAAAGACTCTCCTCAAATAGGATTTGAACCTACGACCAATCGGTTAACAGCTGATCTCTCTACCACTGAGCTACTGAGGAATAACGAAGGTATGAAGTCTCTATATATGTCATTTCTTTGAAACAACCTATGACAAGTGCATCAACGATTGAAAAATGAAACGGAAAGGTTTATTTGAAACACCTCCACCTTCTTATGCCTATTCTAGAGTATATTATAAGCATAATCGGTTATGATAGCAATCCCTCCTTTGTTTCTTCGGAAAGCCTTCGAGACAAGGGGAGGAGATGGTCAATCACCACCACAAATAACTGTTCTATATAATAGAATCTTTAACATATTCAAAATAGTAGTATACGCCATGTACGGATCCTTACTGACCTTTGTTTAGTAAAGTTCCAAAGCTTCACCACAAATTGAGCTATTGGTATTCGCAGTGCTCTTACTAGCTCGAGAGCAGTCATAGTCATTTTATTCTCTATTCTATAGAACTGCTAGAGATACTCATAGTCTCTCTATAGTGGACTGTTGTGGGCGAGGAGGGATTTGAACCCCTAACACTGTGGTTCGTAGCCATGTGCTCTAATCCTCTAAGCTACAGGCCCCGTCTCCACGAGATCGATCACAAATATTGCATTTCGCAGTGTGGAATGGGAAAAAAAGAATGTCGGGGTTGGGTTTATTTTGAAAAATAAGTAAACTTTTTTTATTATTCTGGCATCGAGCTATTTTTCCACAAGGCTTCCCCTGCAGTATCGTCACTGCAGTAAATTTTAACCACCAAGTTCGGGATGGATTGGTGTGGTTCCCCTATGCCTGAGACACCAGAATTGAAAACCATAAACGAAGAAGGCCATAATTAGTTAGTACTCGCTGAGTTCTCTTCTCTACTTGGCAGGGCTTTTGGGGCCCTGTCAAGTAGAGAAACTCAGAATGATATGAATGGAGCTATGCAATAAAAAATTCTTGGATTCTCTCAGCTTCTTTTTTTTTCAAAGAATCGATTCTTTTTTTTATTCTTTATCACATCTGCAGGACCCGATCAGATCAATCGGGTCATGTAGTAACAAGGTTCAAATCTTTCGGTCTCTTAGGATGCTTCGGCTGCATGCATCACTGCACTTCCACTTGGAACCTATCGTGTAATAAATGGCTCATCTTGCCATGACCTTCTGAGAGCACTCATCTTGAGGTGGGCTTCTTACTTATAGGCATTCAACAATTATCCACTCTGCACTTGGCTACCCAGCGTCTACCGAGGGCACGATAACTGGTACACCAGAGGTGTGTCCTTCCCGGTCCTCTCGTACTAAGGAAAAGTCCTCTCAATGCTCTAACGCCCGCACCAGATATGGACCGAACTGTCTCACGACGTTCTGAACCCAACTCACGTACCGCTTTAATGGGCGAACAACCCAACCCTTGGAACATACTACCGCCCCAGGTGGCGAAGAGCCGACATCGAGGTGCCAAACCTTCCCGTCGATGTGAACTCTTGGGGAAGATCAACCTATTATCCCTAGAGTAACTTTTATCCGTTGAGCGACGACCCTTCCACTCGGCACCGTCGGATCACTAAGGCCGACTTTCATCCCTGCTCGACGGGTCGGTCTTGCAGTCAAGCTCCCTTTTGCCTTTGCACTCAAGGACCGATTTTTGGCCGGCCCGAGGAAACCTTTGCACGCCTCCGTTACCTTTTGGGAGGCCTACGCCCCATAGAAACTATCTACCTGAGACTGTCCCTTGGACAGTAGGTTCAGTCACAAGGTTAGACTTCTGTCTCTTCTAGAGTGGTATCTCATTGATGGCTCATGCCCCCCAGAAGAGGGCCTTCTTTGCCTTCCACCTAAGCTACACAACAAGAGCCCAAAGTCAATCCCAGGGAACAATAAAGCTTCATAGGGTCTTTCTGTCCAGGTGCAGGTAGTCTGCATCTTCACAGACATGTCTATTTCACTGAGTCTCTCTCCGAGACAGTGCCCAGATAGTTACGCCTTTCGTGCAGGTCGAAACTTACTTGACAAGGAATTTCGCTACCTTAGGACCGTTATAGTTACGGCCGCCGTTCACCGGGGCTTCGGTCGCTGGCTTCCCTATCATCAGGTCACCAACTTCCTTAACCTTCTGGCACTGGGTAGGCGTCATCCCCCATACATCGTCTTACAACTTTGCGAAGACCTATGTTTTTGGTAAACAGTCACCCGAGCCTGGTCACTACGACCTCCTTATCTACAAGGAGGCACCCCTTCTCCCGAAGTTACAGAGCTATTTTGCTGAGTTCCTTAGAGAGAGTTATCTCGTGCCCCTAGGTATTCTCTACCTACCTACCTGTGTCAGTTTCAGGTACAGGTACTTGTTTGTTGAAGGTCGTTCGAGCTTTTCCTGGGAGTATGACGTGGGTTACCCAACGTGGAAACACGCTGGAATTCCTCGGACATTAGCTCGAGGCATTTTCTCTACCCCGTTCTGACCCCGCTTTTTCAAGATCACCTTCTGACCTTGAACCTCAAAACCATATTAGGGGCTAACTTAGCCTACTCTATCCCTTGGGACCAACAAAGGGTAGTACAGGAATATTAACCTGTTGTCCATCAACTACACCTTTCATCCTGATCTTAGGCCCTGACTCACCCTCCGTGGACGAACCTTGCAAAGGAATCCTTAGGTTTTTGGGGCATTGGATTCTCACCAATGTTTGCGTTACTCAAGCCAAAATTCTCGCTTCTGCTTCGTCCACATCTGCTCATGCAGACACTTCCCTCTGAGGCGGAACGCTCCCCTACTGATGTATCTTTTATTACATCCCACAACTTCGGCAAATCACTTAGTCCCAATCATCTTCGGTGCAAGAGCGCTCGAGCAGTAAGCTATTATGCACTCTTTCAAGGATTGCTGCTTCTAGGTGAACCTCCTGGCTCTCTTTGCACTCCTACCTCCTTCATCACTCAACGGTCATTTAGGGGCCTTAGCTGGTGATCTGGGCTGTTTCCCTCTCGACGATGAAGCTTAACCCCCATCGTCTCACTGGCTGACCCTTATTTATCTCTAGTATTCAGAGTTTGTCTCCATTTGGTACTGTTCATGTAGCCTGCACTAAAACAGTACTTTACCCCTAGAAGATCCAGTCAACCGTTGCGCCTCAAAGCATTTTGAGGAGAACCAGCTAGCTCTGGGTTCGAGTGGCATTTCACCCCTAACCACAACTCATCCACTAATTTTTCAACATTAGTTGGTTCAGACCTCTACTTAGCTTCACCTAAGCTTCATCCTGGTCATGGATAAATCACCCAGGTTTGGGTCCATAAGCAGTGACAATTCAACTGCCCTATCAAGACTCGCTCTCGCTATGGTTTCGGTGGATCCCCTTAACCAAGCCACTACCTATAAGTCACCGGCTCATTCTTCAACAGGCACACGGTCAGTACCTCCTCCCACTGCTTGAGATGTGTTTCTCATCTCAAAGAAACAGACAGGTGGTTAGATCTCCTCCCACTGCTTGAGAGCACCATGGTTTCATATTCTATTTCAATCCCCGCTGGGGGTTCTTTTCACCTTTCCCTCATGGTACTATTTCGCTATCGGTCACCCAGGAGTATTTAGCCTTGCAAGGTGGTCCTTGCTGATTCAGAAGGGATTCCACGTGCCCCATGCTACTCGGGTTAGAGCATAAGCTGTCACGATGCTTTTGGCTACTGGACTCTCACCATCTAGGGTGCGGTATTCCACCCACTGCTTCGCCTAGTAGCATGACGCTTAGATTTCTCTCCCACAACCCCATTTTAACAGTTTAGGCTGATCCCATTTCGCTCGCCACTACTACGGGAATCACTTTTGCTTTCTCTTCCTCTGGCTACTAAGATGTTTCAGTTTTCCAGGTTGTCTCTTGTCTGTCTATGGATTCGACAAATAGTTAAAAAGGTTAACCTATTCGGGAATCTTCGGATCTATGCTCAATTTCCACTCCCCGAAGCATTTCGTTGCTTACCACACCCTTCTTTGTCTCTGGGTGCCTAGGTATCCACCGTAAGCCCTTTAGTTTTTTTAACCTTGCCGCTCAAGGCCGTCTTAAGGAGCTACCATACTAAAGACATGAAAGCAAGACATGAAAGTATCTTATCAACGTCCATGAACGATAAATCATAGATAAAACTGTCGATTCTGACTGATCTGACATGCAGAATCGTCACGGGATGGAGATAAGTGGACTGGAACTGCTGACATCTGCCACAGGGTCAACCATTGCCTATTGGACCTTCTTGATTAAGTCCACCATAGAAGGCCAACAATCGACAATAGCCTTCCCCCCGAACACAGCTCACAATTTTCATTGTACTGTGCTCTCCAAAGAGCAACTCCTCCCAAAAGCAAAAGTTGTTGACCCTAGGAATTCTTGAAGTTCTGAAGAATTCAAACTCCGGAAGAACCAGGAGCAAAAAGCTCTTCTTTTTTCCACCCGACTCTTTGGTCGAGTGCCCTTCTCCGACCCTTCCTGCCCAATCGGAAGGGACAGCTAATGCGTTCCACTTCTCAAATCAGGGTATGTGGTCGGTCTGTGACCCCTGGATGCTGAAAGCATCCTTGGAGCAATCTCGTAGTTCCTACGGGGTGGAGATGATGGGGTCGGTCCATGGCATGACTTTTCCTTCTGCCCCATTTTTGGGGCTAAAAAGGGTTGAAAGGAGATAGTACATCAAGTTGTTCGCAAGGGCCAACTTGATCCTCTTCCCCGGGGATCGGATCCCTAGGAGAGCCGCCAACTCCAATTATGGGCCATGTACGATCCATACTAGATCTAACCAACTACCCACCCTACCTTCTCTACGTTCTTGACAGTCTATCTTCGTCTCAATAGAGTTTTTCAGTGGCATGTTACGGTCCTTTCCCCCATTACTGATAAAAAGTGAGCCACTGGTTCAGGTAAAAAATACTATC
>VDFB02279653.1:0-53726 GCA_007258455.2 Sequoia sempervirens | reverse complement strand
TTGTTAAGTAGAGAATATTAAACTATACTAAAAAAAAAGAGAAGCTCAATAAGGTAATGCACTTTTAAATATAAGAAATGCATCATTTGAAGCATCAAACCAATATGCAGTTTATATGTATGATCAGTCGTCAGTCTCTGCAATGGTACATTTCCACGAATTTTTTTATTTTTTTTTAAATTGCTTCTTCGTCGCAATTTCCACGACAACCATCGACAAATCAACAGAAAGGCTCGACGAAGTTTCTATAGCTACGATGATGATTTTTTCATAACTCCCTACCCATTTCGTCGCCCTTCCGATGATATTTCGGTGTTGCTACCATGCTACTCCCTACCTATTTCGTCACACTTTCGATGAACTTTTGGTGTTCTCCGACGCTACTCCTTGCTAATTATGTCGCAAAGTCGACGAGCTCTTGGTGTTGTTTCGACACTACTACTTGCCTATTTCGTCGCACATTCGATGAACTTTTGGTGTTGTTTCGACGCTACTACTTGCCTATTTCATCGCAATTTCGACGAACGTCTTCTATTGTTTCGACGCTACTGCTTGCCCATTTCGTCGAACTAGCGACGAACTTCTGGTGTAATTCGTCAGTGGATAAAGAAAGTTTTCGTCGATATTCTGACAAACTCTCGAGGTATTTCATGATGTCGTCGACCGACGATTCTTCACCATTATTTCGACGTTTAATTTGTCGTCGGCCTGGCGACGAAAAAAAAGCGACGGAAAGATTTTCGCCATTGCGTCGCTCTTCCAACAAAGATTTGTCAAACGACCGACGAACGCTTGTTGGAAAATGGTGTCAAATCCAGTAGTGTGAGTTGCCAAACATCATCAAGAAGAACAACATCAATTTTCCATCTACCTACAAGAAGAAGGATTCATCTCCTTCCACTTCCTCACAATCAAAAGGAAAAGGGCAAGCATTTGTGGCTACTTCAGGTTCTTGATAGCAATGGATACTTGACTTAGGTGCCACTCATCATATGGGTTCTTCAAGGGAATAGTTTTCTTCTTTGGAGACATCTAAGGTACCTCACATCTTCATAGGAGATGATACTCAAGTGGAAGTTGAAGGAGAAGGTTTGGTTTCCATGGATAATGGAACATTTGAGAATGTTCTCTATGTTCCTAACTTGAGTGCCAATCTTCTTTCAATCTACCAAATCACTCACTTTGGAGATGGCAAGAAAGTTGAGTTTCTACCAAATTCAATTGTGGTCAAATAACTTAAGGATGATTCCTTGGTTGTAGTGGGACAAGCCAATCACAACACACGGCTTTACTCTTTTTCCCACTTCGTGCCTAAGTCTCCTTCTACAGCCTTGCTCACTCATTCAAATTCAGAAAGTAAGCTATGGCATGAGCGGTTTGGACATCTCAATTATCGCTATCTTCAACAGCTTAGCTCCAAAGATATGGTAATAGGACTCCCTCAAATCAGCTTCTCTAAAGGTGTATGTTCAGGTTGTTCCATGGGTAAGCATCCAGAAGAGAAGTTTGACAAAGGGAAGTCTTGGAGAGCTTTGGAAGTTCTTCAATTGGTTCATAGTGATGTAGCAGGTCCATTTCCAGTGCCATCATTTAGCAAGGCCCGCTATTTCCTCACCTTCATTGATGACTACTCTCGCTTCACATGGGTCTACTTTCTTGTTCACAAGAGTGATGTGTTTGACAGATTTCTAGCCTTCAAGGCTCATGTTGAAAAGCAATCAGGGAATCAAGTCAAGATTCTTCGCACTGACAATGGAAGGGAATATGTGAACAATAGACTTGAGGAATTTTGTACTCTTGAGGGGATTGATCTTCAGCATTCAGTTGCATACACTCCACAGTAGAATGGTGTAGCTGAAAGAAAGAATAGAACCCTTAAGGAGATGGCTAGCTGCATGATTCATGCTTGTTCTCTTGGTCCTCAATTTTGGGCAGAAGCTATCAGTTGTGCCACTCACATCCAAAATCGGGTTCCCCATAGAGCTATGAAGGGTATGACTCCTTTTGAGGCTTGGTGTGGTAGAAAACCGGTTGTGAGACACTTCAGAGTTTTTGGTTGTCTAGATTGGGCACGCATACCTCTAGAGAAGCGCAAGGCATTAGAACCTCAGAGTAGGCCTTACATCTTTGTTGGATATCCTAAAGGTGTTAAGGCATATAGAATTTTGGATCTAGAAACACATGATTTATTCATTGAGAGGAGTGTTCACTTTGAGGAAAGCTCTCCTAGCTTGGCCTCTAATCCTCCTCTTCCTTCCTCCATCGTGGAAAGTGATGATAGTGACTCAGATGAAAATTCTTCCTCAACTCTAACTCGCAAGATCACACCTTCGCAGGGTCCACTTGCAGTTGAGGCACCTTGTCCTTCATCTCCTACTAGACCTCATTGGGCTCGACAGACTCTTGAGTCAGTAGGTTCTCTTGTTGGGGATCCTTCAGATACTCGAAGGACTCGGTCACAACATCAGGATTTTCCACATGCTTATGTTGCTAGTGCTTCAGATACAATCCTTTAAGGAGGCTGCAGGAATTCTTGAATGGGATTCAGCAATGGAGGAAGAGTATAGTTCCTTGATGAGGAATCACACATGGGATTTGGTTCCTCTTCCTAAGGGGAGAAAGATGGTTCGATGTAAGTGGATCTATCAGACTAAGTATGCAGCAGATGGAAGTGTGGATAAATACAAAGCTTGGCTTGTGGCAAAAGGTTTCTCACAGGTTCTAGGTGTTGACTATACTAAGACCTTTGCACCCGTTGCTAAGATGAACTCCATTCGCTTGACACTCACTATTGTTGCAACTCATGGCTGGGTTGTACATCAGATGGATGTGAAGAGTGCATTTCTTCACGGGGATCTTTGATGAGCCCAAAATATGCTCATAGTTTGGATATCATGATGTACTTTTAATACCTTTACTTTTGTTGTTCTTGGTTGTTTAACTCTTCTGAAACCTTTTATTGGGGGATATCCTGTAGCAATTCACTTTCATGTTCCTGCAGCCTATCATGTTGACTTATCTATATTTATTACCCCGTTTGACTCCCTAAATGACTGGTATAATGCATGTAGTTTTTGAATGATGAAATAGATTTAAATATGTGATTAATAAATGGATATTGTGTATGTGCCATGCACCTTTTCTTTCGCATCTGTTACCTTGTATTTTGCAAGTTGTTGGAGAAAGTATGATCGAGTCAAGCACAGCCAATCTCGGCCTTGCAGTAAAGTCTATTTCCTGCACGACTTCAAGGAAGCTCTGGCAAAGACTCTTTGACCGAAATTGTTGGGAAGGATTTTAAATGGCATTTAATCTGGAAAGAGTGGAGTGCTAGATTCTCTCTGGATCGGGTTGAACAGATAAACTCATTTATGAAGTTTGTTCCTTGATTTCGGGTTACACTTTACATCCACATCTTTCTCTGTTAGGGTTAGTTAGTTAGTTGTTTTCCTGATTTAAATAAGTGTTCCTCCTACGCGGGTGAACAAGTAACAAGTAGGAAGTAAAGAAGTAGAAGAAAGACAATGAAATAGGAGATAGATAGAAAGGATATCATGTAAGAGTCAATATGATAATAAAAGCAGAATTTGTATGAAAGACAGAGTTTGTTGTTAGTTTTCATATGAACAGAGCAATGTATACCATTCTGAGTTTATGAATAAAGTTTGATGAAGTTCTGAGTTCAGTACTTGCGTAATTAGTTGATGCTTGCTAAGGGGGCCCACTTAGTAAGTATTTGTAGTTAGTTAGTTAGCTGTTCATTTTCTGGTCATCATCAGTTAGATTTCATCTTTGAAGTTTCTGTGCAAACTCAGTCTTATATTGTTCCTGCAGCATCGGGAATCCATCCCTGTGTCTATTTTTGCAGCATAAAGCCAGTTCACAGTTTGTCCTTTAACAATAGCTACTATGATTTATGTTTTAGCCGAGTTGTGTTTGAGTTAAAAAGCTTTATGTTGCACTTCTTTTAGGAATTTGTTTTCTATAGATGGTGACTGGAAACTGGTTTTAAGTGCACATATAGTGCTACTCCATTTAAAGTATACGAGCCCTGGTTTGACAAGTAAATGAACATCCATGAAAAGATATTAGTCGCCTACTGGAATGTCCAATTCCCAGAATAGGTTTTGCCATGATTTTCATATCCTTTTGTGGGTGTGACCATTTTTGGCGCCGTTGCCGGGGATGGTGTCAAGCTAAGAACCTGTCAGAAGTCATTTTTAGCATTAGTTTAGTTTGTTAATCAAGAATTTTCAAAATCCTTCAAATCATTATTCATTCTATTGCATGCATAGAAGAAGAGACGCGCTAGGAAGGTTCCTCCCTGAAAACCTGTTTGTTGAATTGCCATTTGACCCAGCTAACGAAGAACCTGAGGAAAATCCATTTGCTCTGATATTTCATCAAGTGAACATGGCACGTAATCAACCTAATCCACCTAATCCACCTCCTATTTTTGAGTTTCCCATTGTTGCCCAGCAAGATACTGATAACCTTAAAAATATTCCTTCTTCATTACTTCCCAAGTTCTACGGCCTAGTTATGGAGGACCTAGAAACTTTCTTGTTCAAGTTTGATATCCTCTGTTGCAATTATGACTACACTTCATATGCTCACAAACTGAAATTGTTTTCAGCTACCATGAAGGAGGGAGCTCTTAGATGGTTTATGAGTTTGGGAAGAGGTGTTGTTGATAGTTGGGCAGCCATGCAAACAAAATTCCTTAAGAAATATAAGGAATATTGTAAGAGTGGCAGTAAGGGAGGCAATATATTCAGAATTCAGCAGAAGGAGGATGAAAGTCTAAAGGATTATATCTCAAGATTCTTGTTTTCCCTGAAAAATAATTCAAACCATACTCTCAACAAAGACTCTCAGAAACTACTTTTTCTAAGGGGAATTAGTGATACCTGTATAGACACCCTGCACCTAATGGGAGGAGGTGATATAACCCAACTTCCTTGGGATGATATCCAAAAAATATGTCTTAACTACTCTTGAGCAATTGTTAAGAAAGGTAGAGGTCATCAAGCTACAGTGGGAAAGTCTTCTTCCAGTGGAGTTTCATAGATGGAGATCACAAATTTGTTGTCTGATTTCAAGCAGGATATCATAAACAACATGGCTACACAATTGGATACTATGCAAGCTTGCAAGAAACATGCAGAGGATGAAGCAATGCTGGCTGAGTTCTGTCCACATTGTAGACAGAAGAAACATGACTTCAAATGAAAGATAGTGGCCAACATGGAGGCTAAACAGTTGCCTACTGATTTTAAGATGATAGAAGGTGATGATGACCAAGTCTTCTTTGTTGCACAAAGGAGACCATGGGCTCCAAGACAAGGTTGGCAACAGCCACAAGCATAATGGACTCCACCTCTAGGTAACTGGCAACAGAACCCTCAATGGAGAGGCTCTCAGCAATGGCAGAACCAACCCCCTGGATTCCTGCAGTCTCAGCAGCCACAACCTCCGGCCCTTATGCCTTCTCCTATAGCCAAAGGCTTTAGCCTTTCTCCTACAGCTTCACCGTAATTTTGAAATGCATGCTCATAATAAAGGTTTCCTTTTTAAGGAAACCCCTTTTTCTTCATTTCCACTTGTCGCCACATCTCAGTTCTTTATCTTCCGTCCCATCCATCCATTCCATCCATTCATTTCGCCCACCCACATCACCCATCCACCTCATTCATCCACACCACCCTTAATTATGATATCATTCCCAACTGTCACCTCATGTTGAGGTCATCATCTTTCTCAACACGTACAAGCATTTAATGAACGGTACGCAATATCTTTTGTTATCACATTTTTTATTTATTTCATTTTATTCATTTACTACTATGTCAGTATCAGTCATTATTACCTGATCTCTGCCTATTATTTAGTACATGTGAGGACACATGTCATACTCTCAGTAGGGAGCGGGAAATTTTTGATTTTCAGAAAAGAGTTGAGTTCAGCTAAGGCAAAACTGTGAACATGGGTGGTCAATTGGTATTGGAATTCCATTTCAGGAACATGCCTCAACTACTGATTTCAGAGAGACCACCAGGAAGATTAATGCTGGAGGACCAGCATTGGGTTAAGTAGGGGGAAAATGATGAGCCCAAAATATGCTCATAGTTTGGATATCATGATGTACTTTTAATACCTTTACTTTTGTTGTTCTTGGTTGTTTAACTCTTCTAAAACCTTTTATTGGGGGATATCCTGTAGCAATTCACTTTCATGTTCCTGCAGCCTATCATGTTGAATTATCTATATTTATTACCCCATTTGACTCCCTAAATGACTGGTATAACGCATGTAGTTTTTGAATGATGAAATAGATTTAAATATGTGATTAATAAATGGATATTGTGTATGTGCCATGCGCCTTTTCTTTCGCATCTGTTACCTTATGTTTCACAGGTTGTTGGAGAAAGTATGATCGAGTCAAGCGTAGCCAATCTCGGCCTTGTAGTAAAGTCCATTTCCTGCACGACTTCGAGGAAGCTCTGGCAAAGACTCTTTGACCGAAACTATTGGGAAGGATTTTAAATGGCATTTAATCTGGAAAGAGTGGAGTGCTAGATTCTCTTTGGATCGGGTTGAACGGATAAACTCATTTATGAAGTTTGTTCCTTGATTTCGGGTTACACTTTACATCCATGTCTTTCTTTGTTAGGGTTAGTTAGTTAGTTGTTTTCCTGATTTAAATAAGTGTTCCTCCTGCGCGGGTGAACAAGTAACAAGTAGGAAGTAAAGAAGTAGAAGAAAGACAGTGAAATAGGAGATAGATAGAAAGGATATCATGTAAGAGTCAGTCTGATAATAAAAGCAGAATCTGTATGACAGACAGAGTTTGTTGTTAGTTTTCATATGAACAGAGCAATGTATACCATTCTGAGTTTATGAATAAAGTTTGATGAAGTTCTGAGTTCAGTACTTGCATAATTAGTTGATGCTTGCTAAGGGGGGCCACTTAGTAAGTATCTATAGTTAGTTAGTTAGCTGTTCATTTTTTGTTCATCGTCAGTTAGATTTCATCTTTGAATTTTTTGTGCAAACTCAGTCTTATATTGTTCCTACAGCATCGGGAATCCATCCTTGTGTCTGTTCTTGCAGCATAAGGCCAGTTCATAGTTTGTCCTTTAACAATAGCTGTTATGATTTCTATTTTAGACGAGTTGTGTTTGAGTTAAAAAGCTTTACGTTACACTTCTTTTAGGAATTTGTTTTCTATAGATGGTGACTGGAAACTGGTTTTTAGTGCACATATAGTGCTGCTCCATTTAAAGTATACGAGCCCTGGTTTGACAAGTAAATGAACGTCCATGAAAAGATATTAGTCGCCTGCTGGAATGTCCAATTCCCAAGATAGGTTTTGTCGTGATTTTCATATCCTTTTGTGGGCGTGACCAATCTTCATGAGTAGATTTACATGGATCAGCCACAAGGATTCATACATGATTCTTCTTTGGTTTGTAGATTGAGGAAGTCTATCTATGGCCTCAAACATGCCCCTAGGGCTTGGTATGCCAAGATGGATTCCTTTCTTCTCTCAACAGAATTCATGAGGTGTCATTCATATCTAAATGTCTACATTTTGTTATAGGATGATTCTCATTTGCTACTTGTTCTCTATGTTGATGATTTGATCATTACAGGGAGTACCTCATCCATCATTGGTAGTGTCAAATCTGCTTTGTAGGATAGATTTTCTATGACTGACTTGGGCCTTTTGCACTATTTTCTTGGGATTGAGATCACACAGTCAGCTTCTAGGATTTCTCTTTCTCAGCCCAAGTATGCCCTTGATCTTCTAGCTCATTTTCACATGGCTGATTGTAAGCCTGCCCCGACTCCCTTTCTTTCAAGAGTCAAGCTTGAGGCTGTGTTCTACTCCACTTGTTGATGTCACTTTGTATCGTCAGCTTGTTGGGAGTCTCATCTACTTGACTCACACACGCCTTGATATCTCCTTTGTAGTTGGAATGGTTTCATGCTTTATGCAAGAACCACATGAGCTTCATTGGAAAGAAACCAAATGCATCTTGCATTACATACAGGGTACACATCATCATGGGATTCACTATGCAGTAGGTATAGGACTTACCTTGGTGGGATATACAGATTCTGATTGGGCTGGAAATATTGATGATCATAAGTCCACTTCTAGCTACAGCTTTCATCTTGGTTCAGGCCCCATTTGTTGGCAGAGTAAGAAGTAGCATGCTATTGCTCTTTCTTTGACTGAGGCTGAGTATCGGGGGGCTATTAATGCTGCTACTGAGGCTATTTGGCTTCAGAACATTCTCATTGATTTTGGATTCACTATTCCACATCCTACAATCATTCATTGTGACAATCAAAGTGCCATTCAGATCTCAAAGAATCTGGTTCACCATCAAAGGACCAAACACGTCAAGATTCATATGCACTACATTCGGTAGTTGATACAGGAGCAGGTCATTGATTTGCAGTATTGCCCTACAACAGAGTAGGTTGCAGATATCTTCACCAAACCCTTCACTGAGAGTATCTATCATCATTTGTGAGCTCTCTTGGGGGTGCAGGATGTTTCTTCTAAGGAGGTCACTTGACTTCTTCATTCTCTCTTTTTGGGGGGGCTTTTTCCTCATTCGAGATTTTACCCTTCTCATCTTTCTGAGTTCAGTTCTTGTTTTGTTTCATCTCTCTTTTGGGGGGGAGTTTTTTCCCACATGGTTTTCTCCTTTTCTCTACTTTATGAGAGATTGCATTGCAGTTGTACATGGGTACCTATCATGGCCTAGTAGCTGGGACCCATCTTGCATTATTTTCTTTTGTGTACATTCTCCCTAAGTTGCACTTAAGGGGGGGTGTTGGTGTAATTAAAAGTGTTGTACCTTGTCCTAGGTCATGATTACACCTTAGTTAAGTTTACTTAGGGACCATATAGGAGGTTGTTGGATATTTTCCACTTTTGGTGGACTTGACATGTCATTACTTTATCACTTCCACCTTTTGTGGTGATTATCACATTATCTCTTTTCCACTTTAGGTGGAGTGATAGATTTTCATAGTTGTCTCATGTCATAAGATTACGACACTTGTCATAATCTTATTCCCTTCTATGTTCTCACCTTGTCTATATAACCAAGGGGTCCCCTATGTACATTGGCTCATCATATTCTATTTGCATTATTGGCAAAATAGAGTTTATTCTTGTCATATAGTTTCTATCTCTCTTATGCTTGTGCTTTCTATTAGGCCTCTAGATCTTGGGTGGCTACCTTCATAGCTAATTCTTACAGGAAGACACGTGTGTCTGTGGATCCCCCTTGCCACCAAACTTCTCAAACTTTGGAATCTCCATTCCCTGAGGGAAGGGAGTGTTTAAGATAGCGACCGACAAAGGACTATGTTAGAAGAAGGGTTGGAAATGGGCTAGGCCAAGGCCTGGGAAAGGCTCGCTAGCTGACTCTGCATCTTACCCATATTCTAAAGTAAAGCATTCAGATTAGGGTCGCTAGAAGATAGAGGGCCAGAGGATCCTCCTCCTCCAAAGCCCCCACTAGGTCCACTTCCAGAACTACCACCGGTGTGACTTCCGCCCGAGCCGCTACTAGAGCCACTGCCATGACCTCCACCGAAATCACTTCCACCAACACCACCTCCACTACCAAATCCACCACCATTACCAAAGCCTCCACCGCCTATCTTGTCGAAACCTCCACCCCCGGAGGTGACAGAAGGGGTAAAGCTAAATCCTAATGGGACCTTATTCACTTTGACAATTTCTGGTTGATTAGAGATGGAAGGGATATTAATGGAAGGGACTGCATCGGTCATGTAAACTGAAGTAGGAGGCATTGATAATCCTAATTGTCTCTTAGGCTCTCCAAAGGTGACTCCTTGAGCAGACCCAGAGTTTCCTAAAGGAGCGCATGCTTCGGCTATACCAAAGAGACTACTTAGAATTTCGATGCCAGTTCGATCTTTTCCCATCATATGTTTTAATTTGCTAACAACTCGAGTGGCCCTAGCCATCTTCATATTTCTTTCCAAATGGTGTTCAAGGTCACCCAATCTTTTAGTGAGGGCGGATACGTAATCAATGAGAATTTGAACGGCCTCATGCTCATCCACTAAAGATGGCATGGGAGATGTAGGAGGAGTGGGAATGTGATCAGTCTTGTCAGTGAACCCCATCTCATTCCTCGACAATTGTTCCTGTGCGGCCAAACTAACAGCAGGACCAGAGAAAAGACCTATAGAGATACCAAGCGAGACCTTCATTCTATCCATCGGGAGGTGTCGTATACTTCTCCTCACAGTATTCCTAGAAGTTGTGGACTGGGTTGTGATTCTCATAAACCTTCAAAACACGCGGGGTCACAACAACCATGAAATATAAAAAGGGATTTTTAACACCAACAGATGAAAAAACATTGGTTCATGTTGGGTTCACCAAAAATGTAAGAGAGGGGGACCACCCCATGCAAGACCCTAGGTCACGGAGGGTTGAGATGTGAGAGGCTACCCTAACTTACCTTAGCTAAGTGTATGTTTAGGGTGAGAGGATGAGAATGACGAGGACTTTTAGGATCCTACGATCACTTTACAATCTGGGTTTCAATGTGGGGCTAGGCGAGTCGATCTTCAGGTCTAACTTTGCGCCTTAGGGAGCTCTCTACCTAAGGACGTCAGCGCGGACTTCGGACGATAGCGCATTGCGCTGGAATCTCAGAAACGCACTGTGGTCTGTACATTCAGACAACTAAGATGAGGTTAAACACACTAAAACAACTTATCATCCTAGCTAGTTAACTAAAAGGACAAAATGATGTGACTAAATAAACCAAGTAATCTCTAATGTTATAAATCAAATAAGAAAAAGTGATAAATATGAGGAGAATCTCACCAATGAACTTGTTCACCAGTTGATCCTTCAAGAGCTCACACGCCTACACACAGCAAGAGAGAGAATGTTGGGGGGTGGCTATATAGGGGCCTACCTCAGTCAAACCCTCGTTTAGGTGTTCCTACCTCCATGAAAATCCAATAGAAAAGATAAAGGAATGATAAAACACAAGCACTACAAAAGTACTATGCTACTCAACCAAATGATAGAGGAGAGGAGAGGAAAGCTTACCACCTCCACCAAGAGCACTCAAGCCTCTGTTGTAACTCAAGCATTTTCAAAGAGATTATATTTGAATTAGTTTTATCATCTAAGAAAGAGCTAGAGGTATTGATTCATTTAAGGGTGAAATTTTTGGGGTTGTAAGGGTACCCAAATTATCTTTAGTTCAAAGAGAGATCACATGTGTGTTGGATTTGACATGCTCATTCATTTTTTAGGCTCTATAAGAAATACTATGTAAAAATCCCAAAATAAATAATTTATAAATTGGTTTAAATATTGGGTCTATTACCACTTTGTGACATGCATGCTAGATGAATTTACAACACACATCCAAGTGTAGGGATCCAAGCTATGTGTCTTTTTGTCAATCTGCATGATTTTATTTTTAACTATGGACATATAGATAAATAATATCTTGTCTCATACACTTAACGTCCCTTTGTTTTGATTTTATCCCTCATATTTTATTTTTTCATATTTTTCTCATAAAGAGTAGGGAGACCAATGTCAATGTTTGTAATTTACATATCACACATAAATAAATAACAAAACACTATTACAAATTCTCTTCTCAATCATATTTTATCTTTTCGGTATTATTTTATCATTATCTTGCATTGCACAACTATCAGAGATTATATGAATTTATTTAAAAAGGTATGGGATAATTATGTCCTTTTGGGTTTCTTTAATAGGTTTAGGCTTAGACTACACATTCTAATCTTTGACTTGCTTAGGTGTCTCATCTAAAATTATATTAGCTTCTCGAATAGGACCCATGTATTAGTGTGATTTCAAATGTCAAAACTTAGAGTGTGATGTTTGAGCTAAACCCTTTAACAACACACATGACACATTCAGATTTGAATCCACAAGCTCACACATCATATATATTTTATAATTTTGTTGATGGAACCACTACTGCAAGTAGTGGTCTCACTCAATTTGGATGGACAAGCCATTGTATTTTAAATGTTTTTTGTTGGACAATAATTTATGGGTTTTTTTAAATCCAACTATATGAGATTTTTTTTTAAAGATATCTATGTTCCTTCTCCTTCTTTAAATTATATATTTAAATATTAACAATGTTATTTATACTTGGAGCTACGAGCCCACTTTTAGATTACAAGTGGAATTATTTCTACCTCTACCATTGGCTACCATTGTATCTAGTACTTCCTCTATTTTTCCAATAATTTGGGCTTGAGTAGTTACCTACAAGGTTTAAATGGTGGAATTAATTATTTTTGGGGTAGCACATTATTGCCACACCTTCCATCCATTTTTTCTTTCTTTATGCTCTTAGAGAAAGTTTGCACTACTATCCACCATTTCATCATTTACAAGATAAATTTCTAGTTAAAACCATGATATTGAAAGTGAAATATGTTACACTTGTGAATGTAGTTGATCAATATGTTATTCAATATATGTGCAAGGAGGCTCCATAGGTTGTTATTGAGTTGGAAAATTATGGACTAAAATTTTCAAGAATTGAGTATGGAAGGATCTACTAGGATACATTTGGATGTCAAGGTCTAGATTTTGAAAAAGGTTT
The DNA here is from genome assembly GCA_007258455.2 of Sequoia sempervirens. Classification (NCBI taxonomy): domain Eukaryota; kingdom Viridiplantae; phylum Streptophyta; class Pinopsida; order Cupressales; family Cupressaceae; genus Sequoia; species Sequoia sempervirens. Next base: position 41,046 of record VDFB02279653.1, on the reverse strand, counting down.
GTTTGGAGTTCTTTGTGAATGGATGATAAGGATATGTTAGTGTAGATAAATTGCACTATTTTTCTTGTTGTATTAAAGCACCAGTTATGGAAGTTTTGTATGTTTTTTTGTTCAATATTAGTCATATGAAATGTCTCCTAATGAAGGCATACAAACATATTGTTGTGCTTGTGCTATGGACCGAATTGACCATGCTCTAATACACACTCTCAGTTCTTTGTGGAATACTTTGCATTTGATCTTATCATGGATGATGATGGTAAAAATTGTATTGATGTTGTACAATAAAAAAATATACCCATCTCCATGCGCTTGAAGAACTTGATCCATAAAACAATTCCTCTAGTTTTCCTAGCATTTTTCTTTAGTAGATAAAAATGATTTGATTTATACAACTTTGTTTGTTATTCTCAAAGATTATTTTTATTATAAGAAACAAAATTCCTGAAACATATACTATAAAAGAGACAACTAGCCTAAGAAATTTTAAGTTATCAAATGATTTCCCAAAATATTAAACTAACATCATGTTCAAAGAAAGGATGATTACCATGTATGGTGTGAAAAGGGCTACGAGATTATACTAGGTACAAGGGATTTGATTGGAGAATTCAATGTATGTGCCCAAGGGAATAATTGGACATGTGAGACCTTCTTATGTAAACACTAACATTTCTTCTAACAACTATGGAGATCTGCACTTAGCAATGAACCTTAGCTAATCCACACCATAACATTAAAACTTAAGGACCTTGGAAAGTCTTTTATATGGTTGATAATTTTCTTGTCTTTTACGTGATTAGGGACAAAGTAAATGTTTAAATACTATAAATCTAATAAATAGAGAATAATATATGGACAACAGTTTATAGCCAACATATAACTCTATAAAAATTAAATGGTCCTTGCTACTAGTGAGGACATTTCTCATTTGTAATCCATGAGCATGGTCTCTAAGGAAGCTATGAATTCTTAAGGAATTTCATGAATAATTATCCTCATCCCATTATTTGACATCCACAAGGAATCATAAAAGTCACAAGTGATGTTAAAATGATATTGCATGATTAGAGATAAAATCATATATGATGATTCATTCCTTCTTTCTCTAACATTTATATTTTTATTATCAACCAAGGAATGCAATTAAGATGTACTATACATTGTTTGTATGTAAATTGCAATAGTTAAAAAAACACTTTACGAGCTTATTTTTAAAGTGATTTTATGAGGGAGTCACATAATCCATATTGTTTATCATCTATCCTATGAATAATGGATCAAAATGTCTAAAAATTTGATAAACAATATTTAGAGAAAAGGGAGTGGCTTCTTGTGGGATAGGGAAAAATACTATCTATGAAAAATATACTTTGTATGCTCATTTCCTAATTGCTACTTTGAGAATTGATATGAATTTGTTTCTTTTGATTGATTGTTTAATTAACTATTTTAATTTTTCAAACATTGAGTGCTAATCCCTAAGAGTCTAAAACTATTCACTAGCTTGTGGAGTATTAATTATTCTTTGATTATTTAATGGGTTTTCTTGTACTTTTGATGAAGTATTTATGTTTCACATTGTTTTTGTTGGTTGTAGATGCCTATCAATGGGTGCTTGCTTTATACATGAATACAAATTTTTTTTTACTCTTATATGAAAAATTATACCATCACTCATTATATATGTCCATAATGAGTTTTATTTTAAATTATCTCTAGTATTTAAGTAGACTGGTCATGAACTATGAAATTGTGATATTAAGGATTAATAGATTATGTGACTAAGATTTAATGGTTCACACTTTTGGCAATAACAAAATATTTCAAATATATATAATAATAATATATATAGAATAATATTTGTGCACCATTGTATTTGTAATTATTACTCTTTTAAAATGATCAAGATGATAAATTATAAACTAATGTCTCAATTAAAATTTATCTTTAAAAAAAGAACAACACATTATAATATAAAATATTGTATCAATGTGCTTCATACATAAGAGTTAGTATAAAATTATCTATACCATGTGCAAGATTTTGTTGAAGATTATAGTCACCCAAGATCTAGGAACTTCTATGAAATCAAAAGAGATATCAAATATGAGAGAATAATTATATTCTATCAAAGTTAATTGCTTGCCTTATCAAGAAACAAAACCAAGAATGTATGCAAGATATCTTCCCATTCTTGAAAGGGAGATGAGGGAAGAAGGATGAGGATGTGTGATGTATCTAAATTCTGCTCAAGTGTCCCCATGTCAATGTTAAAAGTTATCACGATTAGGTCAAGTGTTCCAATCCATGGTGATGGATATGATAATCCATAACCTAATAGAGATGGATATAGAAAGCAATCATAAGACAAAGGTGACTCCTCCAAATGTTGCTCAAAGATCTCTACACCAATGCCAAATTGTGACAAATGATGAGGTATAGAAGGAACAAGAGGGTCTAATTACTCCTCCATACCATCTAAAGAAGATGCAACTTCAAACGAAGTAAAATTAAAGAGGAGATGAATATCCTTAATAGTTTCCTCCAAGTTTGCAATAAATGACTCACAAAACAAACAAGAAAATATTTGCAAAGTACTCAACCCAAGTAGTTGTATTTAGAATATAATGAATATCCTATTTCATTAAATCATTGGGAGCCATGGATGTATAAACACTGGTCTCATCAAAAGCAATAATAGATGAAGGAGATGAAATGTTGACACATGTCTCTAGAACCTTAGTAGATGAAATAACACCAAGATTCAAATGACCATACTAAATCTCCTCAAAAGTGTCAATATTAGATGCCCTAGTGTGTACATCAAATGAATCTTTCAATGTTGGATTACTAAATTCATCAATCCCAAGAAATTACTCATAGATGATGAAGATAAACCTTCCAAATCTTGACTAGGAGCCATAAAAACTAAAGTTTCAATGGAATTAACTATAGAAGTAGGATAATTTGTATAAGTATTTATGCCATCTAGACAACCAAATCATTCCCATCCAACAAGTAATGCAATTTTGTATGATCATATGGTAAAAAATTATCAAGTGGAACAAGACAATATAAAATAGGATCCTCTAGGAATGGAGGCTCATTTGAGTCCTCATACATATCCCAAATTTTGATCCAAAGTTCATGAGGGAATTCAATACCATTAGTGGCCATTTTGTGTCAATATCACAACTATAAAAAATTACTCTTAGGATATGTTTAGTCCTTAATTCCAACACAAAACTATTCCAAGTTGATTATGGTTTAGGAACTAGTCCATATAGATAGGGAAAAAGACTAAGCCACCTACGATGTGTCAGGATTCCATTTCACCAAGAATTATAATTACATCTATTGAATTTGATTACATCAAGGAGTCTTTTGATAAACATGATAAACTCCTCAACTTTAGTCACACAATAGACCAATCAAGAGACTCAATCCAACAAAAGCATAAGATTACCCCTCAAATTACTCAATCAAGAATCTGTGAGCAATATATGATATTTTTACTTTATACTTAATGTGATTTAATGTGTCACTTGCCAAAAATAATAAATTGGACTTGATCTTAAAGTTCATACAGATGCCAAATTTGGCCATATTAAATTACAATTTTAATACAGAATGAGATCAATCTGATTACACCACTACATAGTATAGAAAAATTATGCAAATCATTTAGTAGGATGTGAGGGATCAAAATATCAATACTAACATGACTAATTCATACATGTATTACCTACAATATGATAATCATTTATACAAACCCAAAATTCATCTAAATTAAAACCCTAAATTTCATTTACAAAAAAAATTATAAAATTCAATACATATCAAAAACAAACCCTAAACTCTATAAATTGAGAAAAGTACATTAAAATTTTTATGAAACCTACATAGAGATGATGGAAATGTAACTAATGGAAATGTAACTATGGAGGGAGGAGGTAAAAATAGGTAGTGGTTGGGGCTCACAAAATTAGGTAAGTTATCTAAAAATCTATATTGTCGTGTTTGCAAGAAAAAATAAACTTGTAAAGCTTTTAAAAAAATAGCCTTACAAAAATGCATACATGTTATGAAACATGTAGACATTATAATGGGTACCCATAAGTGTAACAAGAACTAGGCTTAAGGATGTATTCCTATTAGGATTTTTTTCAAGCTTGACACTTCCACTAAAAGTGGATCCATAAGCTTGTACTTACCCTCATCAGGATCACTTGTGTGAATTGGTGTGTTATTTTTATACTTGATTGTCATATTATTTCCTTCATTTTCCATCTGATCATTTTTTGAATAATTTTATTAGGGTCACTCATGTAGAATTTTTCTTCTTGGTCTTGATCATCATCTTGATTTTAGAGGAGGTCCTTTAGTTTCAACACTATATCAATATTTTTCAATAGTTATTTGTAGCTTCTTCATGATTTAGTGGTGTTGTTCTTCATGTTACTATTATTTTGGGACATTGTTTTGGAGGCTTCTTAGTTCTACATATTTATTTCTTTCTTTCAGAGAGTAGTTTTCCCATGATTTTTTTGCAGGTTTGAGAGATATTTTTCATATGTAGATGGGCATCTCATACTTGGCCTAGTTGTCGAGACCCATATTTTTATTTTTATGCATTCATCATTAGAGGTTTTAGCTTCTCCCTAGTTGGACTTAAGTGGGTGTTAGAGTAAAAGATTATTTTCCTAATTAATTATTTGATTAATTAGGTCATTTTTCACACTATCTACTTAAGCTTATTTAAGTCATATGCTTTTTTGTCTCAATTCATAAGATGATGACACATGTCATGATCTAATTTTATCCTCACCTATGATTTCATCCAGGGTTTCTTTTTAATTTTTACTTTTTTCTTATTATAAGGGTTCATTATTGTATTACTCATTCTAGCACACCAATACACATTCATTATGATTGATGCTTTTTTGGATCAATAATCTCTTTGGCCTACACAAAAATTTAGTTTCTTTTTCTCTCTTTCTATGATTGTTATTTGATTGCACCTGGTGATCCTTGGGACTTGTAGGGTTGAGGAATCAAATCCAACATTATATTTTATTGAGTTATGTACAAGGGAGGTTGCCTCCTTGAAGAGGCCAATAATTTATTATTGCAAATGTATCAATTTCATGCACTATATTTTTTTAATATGTAAGTTATATTTTCTATATTTATGTTATTGGCATAATTTTTATAGGAAGGGTCATCACAAGATTCATGGAAAGAGGCAAATTGTAGTCATCAACTAGAGAGATATTGTAAAAGTCAATATTCATGTATTGGTTGAGGGAATTTTGGTTAGGTTGGGAAAAAATTGGTTATAACCTTGGTATTTGAGAAAATCATCATCACTAGTTTGGTAGGTTTCCTAACCATTGTTGATGGAGTAGCTCATGCATCCTCATATTCTACCTTGCATAATTATTCTATGAAAAACTTAGATGCTTCATCACTATTCTTTTGTTAGAAGCTACTCGTGCTACTTGTATTTTCTATACCTTGTAGGTTCATATGAAGTGTATATACTAAAGAGGACGGACACACACAAATATTGAGCTAGGTCCATTACTTTGTAAAGAAATATAAATAGTTTCTTGTATTAACTCTAAGAAAAGAGATGACACAAGTTATCTTTAAACTATATAAATTAAAAAAAAATAACATAATCGACACATGACAAAAAGGAAAGAAATAAAAAACACACAAAAAGGATAGACACCAATATACTTATGGAAAACTCTTTCAAAAATAATTATCCTCTAAAGCATTCAAATTAATGTACTTTTAGCAACAAAATAGTTGCAATACAATACTAGGATCCAAGACATAACATAGAGATCAACACTCTTAACCAAGGAAACCATACAAGATATGACCTTTTATAGCAATAAGAAACCATTGTTGTTATCCACAAGACTAGTCAAAGAAAAACTGAGAGACACTCTTCCACTCTATGCTCTTCAAGATATCCTCAACAAATAAAGCAAGAACACATGAGCTTACACCAAGCACTGCTCACAATAAACAAGTACAAGATGATGAATTCAACCTCTATCCCAAACATCCTATTTATAGAAAAGTGAGAAACAATGAGAAGACAACTTACAAAAATATTCCCAAACCACCTTACCATAAATAACTATTGTCTCAAGAAAAACTAATCAATGCATAAAGATCTCTAAGTTAGGGGCCAAAATTTACATAGAATCCAAGGCATCTCAATTGCCCCCTTAAACCATGTTGGCTTACAACACATGCCTCGAGAATTATATATGTTACTATATTGAATGCATCACAACAAATCCCATAAAATAAATGCATTCCTCTAATGATCCTAGCAAACCATGTGCTTAATAATACCTCACTAATCCATGACCCCCAAATATCAAATGCATTTCTCCCAATGTGTTAATAAAAAATACATGTCAAATGGCATATACAACATCCCATAAAAAAAAATTGGTGTCTCCCAAAGTATGGTGCCCCACAAGAAATGGACCACAACCTTACAATTACAAAATATTTATAAATATTAACTTTTGAATATGTTTGTGATTAATTATATACTTTAAAATACAGTCATTTTAAGATTCACATGCACCTCAAAGTGGAGGGAAAATGTAATGACCTAAAATTTGCATACTCATGTCAATTCCCATTTGATTTTGGCCCCAGTTTAATGGAATATATTAATATACTTACATAATGACATACATGGCACACTCTTGTGCTAAGTTTGGCTCCTTTCCTTACTACTATCCATCCCCATTTACTCTCGCATTCCATACATTTTCCTTTATACACCTATTCCCACATAATCACCTCATTATCAACGCAATTTCTATGAACTTGATCCTTGCCTCCAAATCCTACCTTCCCCATTTGAAGTCAATCTTATGGAATGTGTATTCACTCTTGCATGTCACAAACTAGACACAAAAAAATATTATTATTTTTTAAATTGCCAACTGCCTCCCTTTTTCATTAGCCATTGGTAACCAATTTGATCCACATTTGTGCAAATATTTAATATGTCTTAATATTTAAACACATTTAGTCGAACGGTAATTCACATCCTAAATCATTTGAAAATCCTAAGCAATTACAAGGAACATTGCTAGGAGCCTTTGGATATGGGGCATTAAAAAAATTTATCTTCCAACCCTTGTCCAAAGTCATAATATTGTCATTCAAAGGGGTTGAATGAGGAGGAATTAACTTCACAATTCAACTTCTCTAGTATTTTAAAATATCTTTAGTCCTTACAACTCACTAGAAAGCAAGAATCACATCAAATCAATTAACAAGTCTACATTTAACTAGATTATAATACATTCAAATCTTTATTATGCAAGATTGATTTCGAACTATGAGATTGATCCAAAAAAAATTCCAAGTTTATATAGAGTTCAAAGATAATTAAAACACTAAGATTATTAATTTCCATATAAAAATGAATTAATTATACAAGATATCAAGATTCATATTCCATCATTGATTCAAGAGCTAAGTCATCACTCCTTCATAATCTATTTTCTAAAGCAACATTTATTTACTAAACTTTATTATTTTAATTAATTATATTATTATAATTTATTTAATTAATTAAGCTAAATAATTCTTTAAGAAAAAATACATCTTTCTTTTATCATTTAAGTATGATCATTTGAGTGGTGGGCCTAGTTCGATTGGGTAAAGCATCTTGTTGCAGGGAAGAGGTCATGAGGTCTAGTCTCCCCACCGTCCCCATGGTACCGGAGGGCATGTCACACCAATGTCACTAGTCATGTCTCACCATTGATTATTATAAGAGATAGATTCATATGAACCACTACTCATACAATATAAATCAATAAATTTGATAAAAACTACAAAATTATTTACTGATATGCATATCATAACTATACAATATGGATCCAACCATCACATTATACAAAAGATAGATTTATATAAACCACTACTTATATAATATAGATCAATAAGTTTGATTAAAAGTACTGATATTAATACCACAACATCTACCCAACTATGACCGTATTTTACTAACATAACGAAGCGGACAAAACGGATTCCCATGTTCTGCTATTCGGACTTATTCGGGCTTCAGATAAGACTACGAATTTCACGACTTTTCTTAAATTAAATGAGAGGACTTCGAGAGGCGCCGACTATATTCACTTCACTGAGACGACTTTGATCGGAGTCAGGCCTGGAATTTGACGGCCACCCTTGCCTATCATATGAAAATTTTGTGACAGTTTGTTCATTTAAATACCTGTCATTTTACGTTTTATGAAAAAATTTAACTGTCAAAAAAATATTTAAAGTACCTAAAAAATCAATATATTAGTAATCTATGAAATATTATTTTATAAAATAATTATGTTAGAAAATTTACAAATTTTAGAAATTATGCATGCACTCAATTAGTAAATCCAATTGCATATAATAAATTTTTTTGATAATTAAATAATTATATATATGTAATTTACTTTTTGACAATGTATAGAGTATTAGATTAAGAATAATTATATTGCACAATATGATTGTTTTTTCCATATATTTATTCTCTAATTTGTAAAATTGTATTACTATTTTGACTATAAATTAATTTATTGATTTCATATGTGTAAATATCATAAAAACACATTTAAATATCAATTTCAAACTTACCAATAAATTGTTAAATAAAATTAAAATTAATTTAATTTTTGAATTGGTCTATCTAAAAACACATTTAAATATCAATTTCAAATCAAATCTAGCAAGAAATAATTATATAAAATTAAAAATGGATTTCAATGCAAATTGATTCTATCTAAAATCATATTTAAACTATCCGAAATAATTAGCAAGAATTAAAAATAGTTTGTCCTTATTCCTGTTATCTAAAATTTTAATGCTCATATTAAACACAACTACCGTTGAAAAATCAAAGGATTGAATCACACATGCAAGGCAATGTTGTTGAAGAAACAATGCTATAAAAGAGTGAAATTAGAAGCAATCTTAAATTCATCTATCTAAAAACATAAATTATTTGTAAAAGGAAAACAAAATTTCAACATGCTTACCAATAAAACCAAATGCTCTATTGAAGAAAATCAAAGCTAAGAGTCACTGTACACAAATTGCTATAAAATAAATGCTTTGAAAATACAATGAAAATTTGTGCTATGTTGTTATTCATATATATATTAAAAAACTATAAAATTAGAAAATATTGATAATTAGAAACAAATCTAAAATCTAAAATTTATTGTTAATTGTAACAAGAAGTTTCTAAATTATGTAGAAAATAAATCTTGTTAAAATATTCAAAAAGTTAAAAATCAATTATATTCTATTTTGAAAAGATTTTGAATTAATATACATGTTTATAATAAATATTATAAATCATATATATTAATATAAAGCAATGAAAACTATTAGTAAAAATGTCAAAATCTTTAAAAAATTAGAAAGAACTATATTTAATCGTAAAAAGATTCTATTCTCAATAGATTTTGAATTAATAAATATATTTATAATAAATCATATATATTAATATAAAGTGAAATTAGAAAGAATTATTCCAATATCCAATTATAAACTAATTTATATTTTTATCATAAACATTATTATATATATATATATAGATGCCTACAATAAATTTTTACAGTTTAATAATAATTTGAAGTGTCATATTTACGGTTATATAAAAATATAGCAAGTCAAATGATACGGTCTAATAATTTTTTAGGTTGTAATATACGGTCCAAAATGCAAAAAACGGTCAAATAGACCATCAAATTCCAGGCCTGATCGGAGTAATTGGATTTAAAGCCCACTTGCAGCTTCACAATACACACTAAACCTCAGAAATTTAAGTACCCAATTAAACAGCGTTTAACAATTTTATTTATTGAATAGTTAACACAGAGCTCAAACGCATGATGCGGAGCGCGGAGATAGGGAATAAAAGATAGGGGCGGCTGCACTATAACTGCCCGCCTATTTACCCGGCACTATGGCTCTAATTCTCGGATAGGTGGGAAGATAATTTTCCCTCTTTATTTATAGTTACATAGGAAATATAGTGAAAGTTAGCCGCAGAAGACGACTTTATAATCGGTTCCGCTAGGACAAGTAAAGGTACTGGTGGCATCATCTTTGGCATAGCTATAGGCCTGAGGGCATTTTCCCTTAAAAAACTTGGAGTAGTTGGTGGGGCCGCAGTTGTTTGCAGACGCTCCTGTGCAGCAGTATTCTGGCGTATTAAATCTGGCGCAGGCGCTTTTGCATCCTCCGTTCACCTTGAGCTCGCTCGGGCACTGCGAATTAATATCGCTCAGGCATGTAATTCTCCCCTTGCAGTTAGGGTTTGTCGAAGTGGGAGTCATGGAAAGAGGAATGTTGAAGCCGTCGACGAGAGAGATATCGTAAAAGTCCAGATTATTGAACTGGTTGAGGGCATATTCGGCCAGGGTGGCCGGCACCTGGCCGTAGCCTTGGCAGTTGAGTGCGCCGTTGCAGTCACCCGTTTGGCAGGAGCCCCGACCGCTGCCGTCGAAGGAACAGCCCGTGCGTCCCCATATTCTGGCCTGGGTTGTCCCGGCCGCAACTTGGATGCTCCACGACTGCCCTTGTCCGAGTTGTTTGCCTCCACCTGGACTTGCCGCTGCCCACACAGTGTACGAGCACTGGTTTGTGATGACAAACGTTGCTGCCTTCACATTAACTCCTGCACTCAAAACATTTCAATATAGTGTGAATATGTAGCAGTAGTGTTTCTATCTAAATAGCCGAAAGCAATGCTAAATGTTACAAGTTACCTTGGAGAAAAACAGAGAGTATTGCTACGAGAGCAATCCTGACAACCATCGCTGTGGCCATTGTTAGCAACTGTGAGTACTTATGCTGAGAATGGGTGTTTATTTATAGGAAAATCGCTCGCGTGTAGTTGACCTTCAAGTCACTCCTAATCCCTATTTTCAAAGACTTGCTAAATTTACGGGCGTCCTCATGAATATCGTGGCGGGTCCACCACGCAGCCGCCTTTGAATGGAACTATTCAAATTGTTCAAGATAAAGAGTTGTTTTTCTTCCACCATTTATTTGTGTGTTTAATTCGATGCAATGTTTTAAATATACTAGAGTTTTGAATTGTATTTGTATTCTAGAGTGACCCATATGAATATAATAATAATAATAATAATAATTAATAACTAGTCATTGTATCTACCTGTGCAATGGGTACACCGAAGACATGTGGATGGTAGAAGAGTGATATATGTGGTATAGTAGTGAGAATTATAAAAGATACACAATATGCTAATCGTGGACAGATTGCAAATTCCTATAAGAGCAACTAGAAGAATTATAGAAATAAGTTCGAATGGAAGAAAAAAATCAGTGGATAAATGAGCCCCAATACGTTGAATATTGTTTGTTAAATCTCGTTCTAACATTTGATTTGATTTTTGAGTCAGAGATATTCCGAACCATGATATGTTCAAGATAATAGTAATTAATGAACAAAAAAGACTTGTACAAACTATTGAACTGATGCTATCTCCGACGGTCCAGGGAGGGGCATAATTGGGATATTTCGGATTATTCATCAACATCACGACAAATAGAATCAAAATATTAACAGCTCCTATGTAGATCAAGATTTGTGCAACAACTACGAAATCCGCGTTCAATATAATATAGAAATGGGATATACAAATAAGAACTATCCCCAATGAAAGAGCGGAATAAATTATATTAGTAAGTAATACTACTCCCATACCTCCTAATATAAGACTTAGCATTAGAGGAGCCAAAAGAATATCATATATCGATTCAAGTCGATTCATTATGTGCACAATAAGTTTGAATATTATTTCCTCCCATTCATTCAATAAAAAGTGACCCCATTTACCTATATGCTATACTGGATTTGTACTTGAAATATTTCATTTGATATGGGCACTAATTCATTAATCTATAGTTCAATAATATATTCTGATCAATCATACGTGTGACATTATTCATGAAATGTCAATAGGATTTATAATTCACGACTCGTAAAAAAAGTATTTTATTTATCAGATACTCTTTGATCGGAACTCAATCTGAATAATCGTAGAAGTGATTGAATAATCCAATTTGTCTATAGTTTCTTCAGACATACTAAGTTAATATGTTGAGCTCAGAATTGTTTGAATTGTTAAATCTTCAACAACCGATATAGGTAAACGTCCTAAAGCAATATGATCATAATTTAATTCATGACGATCATAGGTCGAAAGTTCGTACTCTTCAGTCATCACTAGGCAATTTGTGGGACAATATTCGACACAATTCCCACAAAAGATACAAATTCCAAAATCAATACTATAATTTTCCAATCATTTTTTCCCAATATCTATTCCGACTTTCCAATCCACAACAGGTAGATTTATCGGGCATACACGGACGCATACTTCACAAGCAATACATTTATCAAATTCAAAGTGGATCCTTCCGCGAAATCGTTCTGATGGGATCAATTTTTCATAGGGATATTGAATAGTAATAGGTAAACGATTCATGTGATATAAGGTAACCATAAAAATTTGACCAATGTATCTCGCAGCTTGTATTGCTTGTTCACTATAATTCATAAACCCATTTACCATGGAGAACATGTGTAAAATCTCCTTGAATAATCATTTCATAGAAATTTCTTTCTCTTCATAGATCGGATCTATCAAATTTGGATATATTGCAGAATTGAGAATATAGAACCTCTTCACGAAGCAGAAAGAAAGTTAGTCACAATAAAATAAGTTGGAAAGAAGCTGTTAGTAATAGATTACCCAGAGCAATAGGTAAAAGAAATTTCCACCCAAGATCCAATAATTGGTCCATTCTTATCCTAGGCAAGGTCCATCTTGCTGTGATAGAAATAAATAAGAACATATAGGCTTTAACTAATATAATTAGGATCTTGATTGTTATATTAACGACCCCGCTAATTCCAGAAATAGAATCCCATTCAAAATGTTCCAGAATGGGTAGGAATGGAATTGATAAGTTCCATCCGCCCAAGTAAAGAACTGTTACAAAGAATGAAGAAGCTAATAGATTTAGGTAAGAAGCAACGTAAAATAAACCAAATTTGATACCCGAATATTCAGTTTGATAACCCACTACCAATTCTTCTTCCGCTTCTGGTAAATCAAAGGGCAATCTCTCACATTCTGCCAGAGATGAGATGAAAAAAGCTAGAAACCCTATAGGTTGGCGCCACAAATTCCATCCTAAAAAACCATATCTGCACTGTGCTTCAACTATATCAATTGTACTTGAACTGTTGGATAATTATAGTCGACAGAAACGTCACTGTTTTCATCTCTATTCCAAAACCGTACGTGAAACTTTCACTTCATACGGCTTCTCAATGGTCATTAAGAAATAAAGAACACAATAAAAAAAGCACCAGAATATTCATAAATTGAACCAATGAGATTCCGTGTGCTACAAATAATAGAAGCTTTTGAACCTATCTCAACCTTCACTACTTTTTTGTGGGAGAAAGAAAAATGTGTAAAGGATTACTTCGTTCTGGATAGCCATTCTTTTTTAACTAGATAGAAACATATTCTAGATCGGGGTTCTGAGGAAGTACTACTTGATCATCCCTACCAATGTCAAGTCCTTATTGTTAGCCCATGTTTATGAAAACATCTCTTGTCTAGATATCAGTTTCTTTTTTTCACTAATCTTTTTTATATCTTGGTGTTTCTCACCATCTACCTTTGCTTCATTTTTGGTATATATGACAGTAACTATGACAGTAACTTCATACTTTTTTCCTTTGCCTCCCAGCTGTTGGGCCCCAATGACTAATATATGAACTGGGGTACACAGTTTTCACTGATTGTGCATGCTCTTACTCTTCTACATGGGGGATGGGACTTAATCATCTTACTGCAAGATTTGTAAACTGTTTGATCTCACCCATATGACTATCTAGTTTTTTGATCGGAATGAAGGATCAATATTCATCCCATTCACTTCTGTTTTTCCCTCTTTTTGTTTCTACTACTAACTAAAAAGAGGGAAAAATAAATCTCATATTCCAACGAATCACACGTAGAGATATAGATAACACGCATAAAGCTAAAGGAATTTCGTAACTAATAGCTTGAGCAGCAGCTCGGAGACCACCTGAAAAAGAATATTTAGTATTTGATCCATATCCTGCTATAAGCAGTCCAAGGGGAGCAATACTTGAAATGGCAATCCAAAAAAAAACGCCTATACTAAGATCAATTAAAACAATGTGGCGACCAAAGGGAACTACTAAATAGCCTAAAAAAATAGGTATGACCACTACCGCCGGTCCAATACTAAATAACCAAATATCCCCCCTAGATGGAATAATATCCTCTTTTAGCAGTAGTTTGATTCCATCTGTCAAAGCTTGAATAATTCCCAAAGGACCGGCGTATTCAGGTCCAATACGTTGTTGCATTCCCGCAGATATTTTTCTTTCGAGCCATACAATAACTAATAATCCTATCGTAATTCCCAATAGAAGGATAATTATGTCAATTAGAATCCATATAAGACTAGAGATTTCTTTTGAAAATCCCAATCGAGAAAATAAATTGGTAGCTTGTTCTTCGAAATCTGCTATATTAATCACCATTTTAACGATCAACCTCTCCCATAATGATATCTATACTACCCAAAATCGTCATGATATCGGCTAATTTCATCCTTTTAACCAGTTGAGGAGGAATCTGCAAATTAATAAAACCAGGTGGTCGGATTTTCCATCTCCAGGGAAAAATATTATCATCTCCTATAAAAAAAATTCCTAATTCACCTTTGGGAGCTTCTACTCTGACGTAATGTTCTTGTTTTGATAATTCAAAAGTAGGGGAAGGTTTTTTACTAATAAACCGAGATTCAAAATCGTTCCATTGCTAATCTTTTCCCTTATTTAAACATTGAACCTCTAAATTCTCATATGGACCTCCCAGAATTACTTCTAGGGCCTATCTAATTATTTTTATAGATTCTTTCATTTCCCCGATTCGAAGCAAATAACGAGCTAATGAATCTCCTTCTTTTTTCCATTAGATTTCCCAATCCAATTCATCGTAACATTCATAATGATCCACTTTACGAAGATACCATTGGATTCTAGAAGCTCATAGCATGGGTCCTGATAAACTCCAATCTATTGCTTCTTCTCTACTAATAATGCCTACTCCCTCCACTTGTTTCAAAAATATAGGATTGCGTGTAATAAGCCTTTCATATTCTGTCACTTTTGGAAAGAAATAATAGAAAAAATCTAAGCATTTATCTATCCAACCGTAGGGTAAATCTACAGCTACTCCTCCAATACGGAAATAATTATGCATCATTCGCATGCCCGTGGCAGCTTCAAATAAATCATACATCATTTCCCTCTCTCTTAAAATATAAAAGAAAGGAGTCTGCGCACCAATATCAGCCATGAAAGGTCCAAGCCATAACAAATGAGAAGCTATACGACTTAACTCTAGCATAATCACTCTGATATAGCTGGCCCTTTTAGGTATTTGAATATTTTCCAATTTTTCTGGCGCATTAACCGTTATCGCCTCTGTGAACATAGTAGCTAAATAATCCTATCGTGTTACATAGGGGAGATATTGAACAATTGTTCGGTTCTCAGCAATTTTTTCCATCCCTCTATGTAAATAACCTAATATAGGTTCACAGTCAATAACATCTTCACCATCTAGAGTAACAATAAGTCGCAGAACACCATGCATTGATGGATGATGAGGACCCATACTTACCATCATGAGGTCCTTCTCCGTAGTAACCATAATCATAACTCTTCCCCGGTTTTTTCAAAAATCAATGAGAACAAAAGAAAGAATGACTCATTAGGATCCGAAATTTAATAAGCCACAATTGGATCTGACAATTTCGTTCGAAATTAACGCGGCCCACGAATATTTAATTGACCAATTAAATTTTTATAACGAAGTCTATCTTTCTTGAACAGATAAATCAGAAGTCGTTTACGTTTACCCACAATTTTCCACAAACCTCTTTGGGACGATTAGTCTCTTCCGTGCAGGTCCAAATGTTCAGTAAGTCTTTTAATTCGACTGGTTAAATAACATACTTGAGATTCAACAGATCCTCTCTGTTCTCTAGGAATCAAAGAGGGGCGAACGGACAAATTTTTGATCATAAAAAAAATATTCCGAAGTTCAATATTATTTATTTAATTTAGAGTAAGAAAAAAGAATGAGATCCATTTCTTTTTGTTCATGGTCTATATATTCCTACGTTTCGATCGAATTTCTCTTCCGCATAGATAAATAAAATGCAACTTTCATAGAAGAAAGCTACCAGCAAGATTTAATGTCGGAGTTTTTCCGGGATTATTAAAAAGAATGATGCACTTTGATCCTTATCCATTGGGAAAGCAAAAAAAAGGGATGACGGAATGATTTATAAATTCCCCATCTTTTAAAGAGGTCAAAGAGAAGGGCTGTAGTGGAACTAATTATAGAACCGCGTCCCTTCTGTCCGACCATCCTTCCAAGTATTTCTACTTCCAAGAGATAAAAAGATTCGGATTGCTCCTCTCTAGGGTCTTAGAGCGGTGTACTCTATTTGCTGATGTTACGCATCGGGGGGATCTACGGGGGGGTCTACGGGGGGATCTACGGAGAGATCTACGGGGGGCCATGTCATATCTGGCATATACTTCTCTTCTGCTATGTGCTTCTCCTCCTCTGCTATGGAGGAAGGAAACCCCGAGGGTTTTTTTCTGTCCGGTGAATTGACAGGAAATATCTTCCAATCACCATCACCGTAAAGCTCACGCTCAGAGTAAATATACTCACTCTTCACATAAGAAAGTGCTTTTGTTGCAGCCCGATATGCTTTTTTCTTCCAAACATTCTTACGATTTTTTGTTTTCGATTTAGAGGTACGCTTTTTTGGAACCGCCATAATATGGTTTTAATTTATTTATTAGTTCGATGTGAAGGACATTTGAAGAACATAAACTTTATTGCAACTCCTCCAATTAGAATTATTGAAAATTGAAATAAATAATGTATTTGCACCTTGTTGTTCTTCTAAAACATATTTTAGAAATGATCATTTCATATTTTATAATATAAACCCGAACTCTTGCCACAATACAAATTAATAATAATTTCAATTTTTACATACGTATATACTCACGAATTTTGAGTGAATGAAAAGCCACTATGTCATTTTAACATATTCAATTATTTCTTATCTTAGGAATTCAAATTGGTTTAATCTTCGATTAAGTTCTAACTACTATTCATCTACAATAGCAAATTTCATAAAATAAAAATGTGTGTATACATGACTAATAGTTAGTACCTAGACTGAAAAAGAGTTCCTTCTTGCTCATCTTACAAATATTTGATTAGTATTAGTATTGATCGGTTTCAATCTGGTATTTGCAGAAAAAGATGAAAAAAGGTCACAATAAATATGAAATCGATAGGATTCCATCCCATATTCTATCGTTCTTCTTTATTCATGATCTGTTGTTTTTATTTTATTCTCTTCAGGATCTAGTGGATTGGAAACCAAGAATGTGGAAAATATTGAGAATAATGATTTAATCTTCCTATGGAATTTATATACAAATATGCTTGGATCGTGCCTTTCCTTCCGCTTTCAGCTTCTGTACCAATTGGATTGGGATCCTTATTTTTTCCAGGAGCGACTAAGAGTGTTCGCCGTACATGGGCTCTTATTAGCATTTTTCTGTTAAGCGTAGCTATGTTTCTTTCTTTCAATTTGTTCTTGCAACAGATTACCGGCGGTCCCATCTATCGCTATTTCTGGTCCTGGGTTATCAATAATAAGTTTTCATTAGAGTTGGGCTATTTGATTGATCCACTTACTTCCATTATGTTAGTTTTAGTTACAACGGTTGGAACCATGGTTATGATCTACAGCGATAATTATATGTCTCATGATAAAACATATGTGAGGTTTTTTGCTTACCTTAATTTTTTCAATGCTTCTATGCTGGGACTAGTTATTAGCCCTAATTTATTACCAATATATCTTTTTTGGGAATTAGTAGGAATGTGTTCCTATTTATTGATAGGTTTCTGGTTTACGCGACCCAGTGCGGCTAATGCTTGTCAAAAAGCATTTATAACTAACCGTGCGGGGGATTTTGGACTCTTATTAGGAATCCTAGGTTTTTATTGGGTAACAGGTAGTTTCGAATTTCAATATTTGAATGAAAAATTAAACGATTTGATTGCCGTTGATGGGGTTGGTTCGTTTTTTGTTACTTCATGTGCTTTTCTCTTATTTTTAGGTCTAGTAGCCAAATCTGCACAATTTCCACTTCATGTATGGTTACCTGATGCTATGGAAGGGCCTACTCCTATTTCAGCTCTTATACATGCTGCTACTATGGTAGCAGCAGGAATTTTTCTTGTAGCTCGATTGTTTCCTCTTTTTAAAGCTCTACCTTTAATAATGTATCTTATCTCTTGGATAGGTGGAATAACAGCCCTATTGGGAGCTACTATGGCTCTCGCTCAAAAAGATCTTAAAAGAGGCTTGGCTTATTCTACTATGTCTCAATTAGGTTACATGATGTTAGCTCTAGGGATAGATTCCTATCGAATCGCTCTGTTCCATTTGATTACACATGCTTATTCCAAGGCATTATTGTTCCTAGGATCCGGATCAGTGATCCATTCCATGGAACCCATTGTTGGATATTGCCCCAGTAAAAGTCAGAATATGGCTCTTATGGGTGGTTTGAGGAAATATATGCCAATTACAGGAATCACTTTTCTTTTAGGGACACTTTCTCTTTCTGGTATTCCACCTTTTGCTTGTTTTTGGTCTAAAGACCAAATTCTTAGTGATAGTAAGTTATGTTCCCCCATTTTTGGGGGGATAACTTGGTTCACGGCAGGATTAACTGCCTTTTACATGTTTCGTATGTATTTACTTACTTTTGAAGGGGACTTCCGCGTGAATTTAGTTAATTCATATAACAACCATATTACATTATATTCCACTTCTATGTGGGGAGAGGAGGAATCCAGAATATTAAGTAGAACGAGAGCGGATTCTATGTCGAATCAAATAATAGGAAGGAAAAATTCCTTTTCCAAAGAAGCATTTCAAATTTCGAATAAGATGGAAGGATTGTACAAAAAGAACAGAGGTTTGGTTGTCACTTATCCTTTCTTCCATAAGGGATCTTTTGCATATCCGAAAGAATCGGGCAAGGCAATGCTATTTCCTTTAGTTGTCTTGGGAATATTTACTCTGTTTGTTGGATTGATAGGAGTTCCTTTTTTTCGAAGCGGAATGAGTTATGACATATTATCTCAATGGTTTACTTCATCGATGACCCATTTTGATAAAGAACATCCGGAGAATTGGTCCGAATTTTTCATAGACGCAATCCCCTCAGTTGGTATAGCATTTCTTGGTATATTGATGGCCTGTATTCTATATAGACCTATTTACTTCTTATCACAGAATGTATATCATAAAACAAATCCTCATATGAAGATTAGTATGGACCAATCGATTAATATTATATATAATTGGTCTTATTATCGAGCTTATATAGACATATATTATGACATAATCTTGATTAAAGGTATACGAGGATTAGCTGAAACAAGTCATTCATTTGATCAATGGGCAATTGATGGAATCCCAAATGGAGTAGGTTTTTTAGGTCTTTTTGTAGGGGAGGGAATGAGATGCTTAGGAGGGGGACGTATATCTTCCTATATATTTTTATCTTCATTTTGTATATTAATATCCATATTAATATATTACTATTCATTTTGATAATTTCTATTTTCATTCTATCCATAGAAAATTAGAATGTATATAAATTGTGCTCTTTATCAGCATTAATGCATATTACATAATCCTTTTGAAATATCGTTCCCTTTCTTTTAGATAATAAAATATTGTGAATTAATATTATTCATCGATTTCATCAACTCGTTTACATGGAACAGATAGATATAGAGATAGAAAAATGAAAGATGATGAAAAAATTTGTTAAAATGCTTGCTAAAAAGGAAAGACAAATAGGTGAGTGATTGATCCGATGAAGGTACGATCGCTGATATGAGATCCATTTTCATACTTTACCACTTTCCAATACTTCATTTAACAAAATAAAATCCCCGAGCAGATCGAATAAATAAATTACCTTAGCTCACTCATAATTTGAAATAAATGAGCGAGCTAGCCCCCGGTTTTGGATTATTCTCAATCTACACGGGGATGTTGGTAACATTGTCAAGATAAAATGATCAATGAGATTAAGATCAATAGTTCAAAAAAAGTATATATATATATATATGTCAGAGTGAATAGAGGTTTAATCTAATTCAGCTCTAGAAATTGTAGAGTTTTTTCCCTCTTTTTATGGTCCGATCTCTGTTATTGACAATATCTTATTCATAATTTGGATAATTTGCTACTTGTTCATAAAAAAAAAGTTCTTGAAGAAAAAGACTCTCCTCAAATAGGATTTGAACCTACGACCAATCGGTTAACAGCTGATCTCTCTACCACTGAGCTACTGAGGAATAACGAAGGTATGAAGTCTCTATATATGTCATTTCTTTGAAACAACCTATGACAAGTGCATCAACGATTGAAAAATGAAACGGAAAGGTTTATTTGAAACACCTCCACCTTCTTATGCCTATTCTAGAGTATATTATAAGCATAATCGGTTATGATAGCAATCCCTCCTTTGTTTCTTCGGAAAGCCTTCGAGACAAGGGGAGGAGATGGTCAATCACCACCACAAATAACTGTTCTATATAATAGAATCTTTAACATATTCAAAATAGTAGTATACGCCATGTACGGATCCTTACTGACCTTTGTTTAGTAAAGTTCCAAAGCTTCACCACAAATTGAGCTATTGGTATTCGCAGTGCTCTTACTAGCTCGAGAGCAGTCATAGTCATTTTATTCTCTATTCTATAGAACTGCTAGAGATACTCATAGTCTCTCTATAGTGGACTGTTGTGGGCGAGGAGGGATTTGAACCCCTAACACTGTGGTTCGTAGCCATGTGCTCTAATCCTCTAAGCTACAGGCCCCGTCTCCACGAGATCGATCACAAATATTGCATTTCGCAGTGTGGAATGGGAAAAAAAGAATGTCGGGGTTGGGTTTATTTTGAAAAATAAGTAAACTTTTTTTATTATTCTGGCATCGAGCTATTTTTCCACAAGGCTTCCCCTGCAGTATCGTCACTGCAGTAAATTTTAACCACCAAGTTCGGGATGGATTGGTGTGGTTCCCCTATGCCTGAGACACCAGAATTGAAAACCATAAACGAAGAAGGCCATAATTAGTTAGTACTCGCTGAGTTCTCTTCTCTACTTGGCAGGGCTTTTGGGGCCCTGTCAAGTAGAGAAACTCAGAATGATATGAATGGAGCTATGCAATAAAAAATTCTTGGATTCTCTCAGCTTCTTTTTTTTTCAAAGAATCGATTCTTTTTTTTATTCTTTATCACATCTGCAGGACCCGATCAGATCAATCGGGTCATGTAGTAACAAGGTTCAAATCTTTCGGTCTCTTAGGATGCTTCGGCTGCATGCATCACTGCACTTCCACTTGGAACCTATCGTGTAATAAATGGCTCATCTTGCCATGACCTTCTGAGAGCACTCATCTTGAGGTGGGCTTCTTACTTATAGGCATTCAACAATTATCCACTCTGCACTTGGCTACCCAGCGTCTACCGAGGGCACGATAACTGGTACACCAGAGGTGTGTCCTTCCCGGTCCTCTCGTACTAAGGAAAAGTCCTCTCAATGCTCTAACGCCCGCACCAGATATGGACCGAACTGTCTCACGACGTTCTGAACCCAACTCACGTACCGCTTTAATGGGCGAACAACCCAACCCTTGGAACATACTACCGCCCCAGGTGGCGAAGAGCCGACATCGAGGTGCCAAACCTTCCCGTCGATGTGAACTCTTGGGGAAGATCAACCTATTATCCCTAGAGTAACTTTTATCCGTTGAGCGACGACCCTTCCACTCGGCACCGTCGGATCACTAAGGCCGACTTTCATCCCTGCTCGACGGGTCGGTCTTGCAGTCAAGCTCCCTTTTGCCTTTGCACTCAAGGACCGATTTTTGGCCGGCCCGAGGAAACCTTTGCACGCCTCCGTTACCTTTTGGGAGGCCTACGCCCCATAGAAACTATCTACCTGAGACTGTCCCTTGGACAGTAGGTTCAGTCACAAGGTTAGACTTCTGTCTCTTCTAGAGTGGTATCTCATTGATGGCTCATGCCCCCCAGAAGAGGGCCTTCTTTGCCTTCCACCTAAGCTACACAACAAGAGCCCAAAGTCAATCCCAGGGAACAATAAAGCTTCATAGGGTCTTTCTGTCCAGGTGCAGGTAGTCTGCATCTTCACAGACATGTCTATTTCACTGAGTCTCTCTCCGAGACAGTGCCCAGATAGTTACGCCTTTCGTGCAGGTCGAAACTTACTTGACAAGGAATTTCGCTACCTTAGGACCGTTATAGTTACGGCCGCCGTTCACCGGGGCTTCGGTCGCTGGCTTCCCTATCATCAGGTCACCAACTTCCTTAACCTTCTGGCACTGGGTAGGCGTCATCCCCCATACATCGTCTTACAACTTTGCGAAGACCTATGTTTTTGGTAAACAGTCACCCGAGCCTGGTCACTACGACCTCCTTATCTACAAGGAGGCACCCCTTCTCCCGAAGTTACAGAGCTATTTTGCTGAGTTCCTTAGAGAGAGTTATCTCGTGCCCCTAGGTATTCTCTACCTACCTACCTGTGTCAGTTTCAGGTACAGGTACTTGTTTGTTGAAGGTCGTTCGAGCTTTTCCTGGGAGTATGACGTGGGTTACCCAACGTGGAAACACGCTGGAATTCCTCGGACATTAGCTCGAGGCATTTTCTCTACCCCGTTCTGACCCCGCTTTTTCAAGATCACCTTCTGACCTTGAACCTCAAAACCATATTAGGGGCTAACTTAGCCTACTCTATCCCTTGGGACCAACAAAGGGTAGTACAGGAATATTAACCTGTTGTCCATCAACTACACCTTTCATCCTGATCTTAGGCCCTGACTCACCCTCCGTGGACGAACCTTGCAAAGGAATCCTTAGGTTTTTGGGGCATTGGATTCTCACCAATGTTTGCGTTACTCAAGCCAAAATTCTCGCTTCTGCTTCGTCCACATCTGCTCATGCAGACACTTCCCTCTGAGGCGGAACGCTCCCCTACTGATGTATCTTTTATTACATCCCACAACTTCGGCAAATCACTTAGTCCCAATCATCTTCGGTGCAAGAGCGCTCGAGCAGTAAGCTATTATGCACTCTTTCAAGGATTGCTGCTTCTAGGTGAACCTCCTGGCTCTCTTTGCACTCCTACCTCCTTCATCACTCAACGGTCATTTAGGGGCCTTAGCTGGTGATCTGGGCTGTTTCCCTCTCGACGATGAAGCTTAACCCCCATCGTCTCACTGGCTGACCCTTATTTATCTCTAGTATTCAGAGTTTGTCTCCATTTGGTACTGTTCATGTAGCCTGCACTAAAACAGTACTTTACCCCTAGAAGATCCAGTCAACCGTTGCGCCTCAAAGCATTTTGAGGAGAACCAGCTAGCTCTGGGTTCGAGTGGCATTTCACCCCTAACCACAACTCATCCACTAATTTTTCAACATTAGTTGGTTCAGACCTCTACTTAGCTTCACCTAAGCTTCATCCTGGTCATGGATAAATCACCCAGGTTTGGGTCCATAAGCAGTGACAATTCAACTGCCCTATCAAGACTCGCTCTCGCTATGGTTTCGGTGGATCCCCTTAACCAAGCCACTACCTATAAGTCACCGGCTCATTCTTCAACAGGCACACGGTCAGTACCTCCTCCCACTGCTTGAGATGTGTTTCTCATCTCAAAGAAACAGACAGGTGGTTAGATCTCCTCCCACTGCTTGAGAGCACCATGGTTTCATATTCTATTTCAATCCCCGCTGGGGGTTCTTTTCACCTTTCCCTCATGGTACTATTTCGCTATCGGTCACCCAGGAGTATTTAGCCTTGCAAGGTGGTCCTTGCTGATTCAGAAGGGATTCCACGTGCCCCATGCTACTCGGGTTAGAGCATAAGCTGTCACGATGCTTTTGGCTACTGGACTCTCACCATCTAGGGTGCGGTATTCCACCCACTGCTTCGCCTAGTAGCATGACGCTTAGATTTCTCTCCCACAACCCCATTTTAACAGTTTAGGCTGATCCCATTTCGCTCGCCACTACTACGGGAATCACTTTTGCTTTCTCTTCCTCTGGCTACTAAGATGTTTCAGTTTTCCAGGTTGTCTCTTGTCTGTCTATGGATTCGACAAATAGTTAAAAAGGTTAACCTATTCGGGAATCTTCGGATCTATGCTCAATTTCCACTCCCCGAAGCATTTCGTTGCTTACCACACCCTTCTTTGTCTCTGGGTGCCTAGGTATCCACCGTAAGCCCTTTAGTTTTTTTAACCTTGCCGCTCAAGGCCGTCTTAAGGAGCTACCATACTAAAGACATGAAAGCAAGACATGAAAGTATCTTATCAACGTCCATGAACGATAAATCATAGATAAAACTGTCGATTCTGACTGATCTGACATGCAGAATCGTCACGGGATGGAGATAAGTGGACTGGAACTGCTGACATCTGCCACAGGGTCAACCATTGCCTTTGGACCTTCTTGATTAAGTCACCATAGAAGGCCAACAATCGACAATAGCCTTCCCAGACACAGCTCTGAACTTGGTATCTTTGTGCTCTCAAAACAACTCCTCCCAAAAGCAAAAGTTTGTTGACCTAGAATTCTTGAAGTTAGAAGAATTCAAACTACGGAAGAACCGGGGAGCAAAAGCTCTTCTTTTTTCCACTAACTCTTTGGTGGTCTCTTCTCCGACCCTTCGCTAATCGGAAGGGCAGCTGTCCGTTCACTTCTCAAATTAGGGTATGTGGTTGGTCTGTGACCCCTGGATGCTGAAAGCATCCTTGGAGTGATCTCATAGTTCCTACGGGGTGGAGATGATGGGGTCGGTCCATGGCATGACTTTTCCTTCTGCCCCATTTTTGGGGCTAAAAAGGGTTGAAGGGAGATAGTACATCAAGTTGTTCGCAAGGGCCAACTTGATCCTCTTCCCCGGGGATCGGATCCCTAGGAGAGCCGCCAACTCCAACTATGGGCCATGTACGATCCATACTAGATCTAACCAACTACCCACCCTACCTTCTCTACGTTCTTGACAGTCTATCTTCGTCTCAATAGAGTTTTTCAGTGGCATGTTACGGTCCTTTCCCCCATTACTGATAAAAAGTGAGCCACTGGTTCAGGTAAAAAATACTATCATTACCGCCTAGACAATCAGACATCCAACCCGTAATCGCAATGACCTGATTGCAAGAGCGGAGCTCTACCAATTGAGCTATATCCCCATAGATGGCCAAATGAAGCAGAGAACAATCCTACTACATAGTGCATAATGGGTGGGCTATCCTGGGCTTGAACCAGAGACCTCGCCCGTGAAGTAAATCATCGCACCTATGATTAGATGAGAATCAGTTCTCTCTTCATTCAGGAGCGACTCATCCTTCCCGAACACAGCATGCAATTTTCCGGTGTACTGCGCTCTCCAAGTGTACTTGTTCCCCTTCCTTCTTCTTCGCCAACGGCAAGAAAAGAAGTCAAAAATTTGATGAGAAGAGAAAAGGAGGCGTTAATAAATAAGATCCTCCTAACCCAATCTCGGACACTCCAAGATCCTTTTTCGATCCTGCTTCTCTCATCGTTCATTAGGAGACGAATAACGATTTCCTAATGCACTGATCCGGGAATTGTTCATAGTCATTGAGCGAGTGGAAGACCAAGGAAGTATTTCCAATATTTTTTCTCCTCTTCTTATAACTAGAAGTAGTCTCCCGGCTGGATAAGAAACCTATACTATAGATTTCCCGCATCCTACGAAAAAAGCATGAAAAGACTCGAATGATATGATCCCTCCGTCACCCTAGAATAAAAGGTGATCTCGTAGTTCTTGGTCTGTGAAGATGCGTTGTTAGGTGCTTTTTTACACATTTAGGGTTACTTAATAATAAGAACTTCAGCCCGTGCTCGAGAGATAGCCTTCCATACACTGATAAGATATGTATGGATTCTCGAGAAAAGAGTAGCCAAAATACTTGGCTACCCAGGACCGCCCAGATCCCACGAATGAATAGAGAATTTGATCTACATTCGATCTCACCTTAATCACCCCATCTATCCTTCTGATAAGAAAGTCAGGTTCAAACCCTGGTTCGAATAGAAGGAGTACGCCATGCTAATGTGCCTTGGATGATCCACATCTCTGGGTCAGGCGTTGATGAGCACATTGAACTATCCATGTAGCTGATAGCCTTCACAGCCCAGGCACAATGACCCAATTATCAGGGGCGCGCTCTACCACTGAGCTAATAGCCCAGTAGGCCTCTCCAGTAGTAGGAGAGGCCTACCAAAAGCAAGAGAAATCCTCTTGCTCACTTGCCCTTTTTTGAGACTTTCTTTTTTATTTGTGTGCTTTTTTCCTTATTTATTTGAAAACTAAATAGCCTTTTTTGAGACTTTCTTTTTTGTTTGTGTGTTTTTTTCCTTATTTATTTATTTATTTGAAAACTAAATGAATAAACAAGTTAATAGTTAAAATTAACAATGTTTTTATAAGTATAACATTTTTATTAAGTATGATTTTGACCTCTTGTCCCTCTTAAAAAAAGGGAAAGGGGGAAATAGAGAAATTATTGAAATAATTTCTCTATTTCATAAAACAAACACGAAAAATGGGAGCCTATCAACTTGTCTCGACCTGGGACAATGAGCTGACTTATGAACTTCACTCTTACTTATGTCACTATCTAGTAACGAACTTCACTACCGATAAATGACAAAAGACTCCATCTCTTGCAGATGCATCCTCGTGTCACTCGCTCTCTTTCACGAGCGTAACAGTGTATGAGCTCAACAAGCATTAGCTCTCCCTGAAAAGGAGGTAATCCAGCCGCACCTTCTAGTACGGCTACCTTGTTACGACTTCACTCCAGTCACTAGTCGTGCCTTGGGCATCTCCCTCCTTGCGGTTAAGATAATGACTTCGAGCATGGCTCACTTCCCTAGTGTGACAGGCGGTGTGTACAAGGCCCGAGAACGAATTCACTGCCGTATGGCTGACCGGTAATTACTAGCAATTCCTACTTCATGCAGGTGAGTTGCAGCCAAAATCTGAATTGAGGCCAGGTTTTTGAGGTTAGCTTGCCCTCACGGGGTCGTAGCTCTTTGTCCCGGCCATTGTAGCATGTGTGTCGCCCAGGGTGTAAGGGGCATGATGACTTGACATCATCCTCACCTTCCTCTGGCTTAACACTGATAGTCTGTTTAGGGTTCCAAACTCTATGGCAACTAAACACGAGGGTTGCGCTCGTTGCGGGACTTAACCCAACACCTTGTGGCACGAACTGACGATAGCCATGCACCACCTATGTCCGCATTCCCGAAGGCACTCCTCTTTTTCAAAAGGATTCGCGACATGTCAATCCCTGGTAAGGTTCTTCGCTTTGCATCGAATTAAACCACATGCTCCATTGCTTGTGCGGGCCCCCGTCAATTCCTTTGAGTTTCATTCTTGCGAATGTACTTCCCAGGTGGGATACTTAACGCGTTAGTTGCAGCACTATACGGGTCGATACACACAACACTTAGTATCCATCGTTTATGGCTAGGACTACTGGGGTATCTAATCCCATTTTCTCCCCTAGCTTTCGTCTCTGAGTGTCAGTGATGGCCCAGCAGAGTGCTTTCGCCTGTTGGTGTTCTTCCCAATCTCAACGCATTTCACCACTCCACCAGAAATTCCCTCTGCCTCTACCGTACTCTAGCTTGGTAGTTTCCACCGCCTGTCCAAGGTTGAGCCCTGGGATTTGACGACGGACTTGAAAAGCCACCTACAGACACTTTATGCCCAATAATTCCGGATAACGCTTGCATCCTTTGTTTTACCGCAGCTGCTGGCACAGAGTTAGCCAATGCTTATTCGTCAGATACCGTCATTTATTCTTCTCTGAGAAAAGAAGTTTATGACCCGTGAGCCTTCTACCTTCATGTGACATTGCTCCGTCAGGATTTTGCCCATTGCGGAAAATTCCTCACTGCTGCCTCCCGTAGGATTCTGGGCCGTGTCTCAGTCCCAGTGTGGCTGATCATCTTCTCAGACCAACTACTGATCGGAGCCTTGGTAAGCCATTGCCTCACCAACTAGCTAATCAGACGTGAGCCCCTCCTTGGGAAGATTCCTCCCTTTTGCTCCTTAGCCTACCTCATAAAGGTACTAACTCTATGGGGTATTAGCAACCATTTCCAGCTGTTGTGCCCCTCCCAAGGGCAGGTTCTTACGCATTACTCACCCGTTCGCCACTGGAAACACCACTTCATGTTCGACTTGCATGTGTTAAGCATGCCGCCAGCGTTCATCCTGAGCCAGGATCAAACTCTCAATGAAATTCAGAGTTTCATTACTTATTACTTATAGCTCCTTTCTTCGTGGATGAAGTCGATTCACGAATTATGTATCATCTATTTAATATTAAGTCCTCTATTTAATGGAATCTATATATAGATTCTATTAAGTCATGTATATAATCTATTATATATACTACTTTTTCATCTATATAATCTATATATAGATTCTATTAAGTCATGTATATAATCTATTATATATACTACTTTTTCATCTATATAATCTATTATATAGATTCTATTAAGTCATCTATATAATCTATATATAGATTCTATTAAGTCATGTATATAATCTATTATATATACTACTTTTTCATCTATATAATCTATTATATATGATTCTATTAAGTCATCTATATAATCTATATATAGATTCTATTAAGTAATCTATTATATATGATTCTATTAAGTCATCTATAGAATCTATATATAGATTCTATTAAGTCATGTATATAATCTATTATATATACTTCTTTTTCATCTATATAATCTATCTATTGCACAAAGTAGTATTTATAGAGACTAATTTTGTTATTTTATTGTATTTAGATATTTGAGAAAAGATTGTTGTTATTGTTATTTATTCAGGAGAAAAAAATTTCATTGTTATTGAGTCATTCTTTTTCTTTTTAAGTAAGAACGACTTAAAGCTAAGGGAACACCCACCAGCAAAATGAAGTTATTAACAACTTTGCTTATTAGAAACTACTAACGTTATAAGATGATAGAGTAATAGCAAAGAAAGACATTGAAAAAACTTTTGGTCATTTGTATTGTTTACTTCAAACCATATACCCGCTATTATTATTGTTTTATTGTTAAATATACATATATTATATATATTACTAACAATGTGAGAAATTATGAGTTTTTGTCCTCCATTATAGGATAGAATGTTCATTGAAACGTTGATACGTATCAACCTTCTAATGACAGCTTAGACTTTATCTTTTATGGTGGGTATGAAATGACATTCCAACTAATACATTATAAATGTAAACCCCCTAGCCTCTTTTTTTTCACGATATAAAAATGAGCGAACAGAAATAAAAAGAGAAGAACTCACATTAGGTTTAGGGATAATCAGTTTTGAACTTATGACTTTCACCACGTCAAGGTGACACTCTACCACTGAGTTATATCCCTTTCCTATCCTCATCTAGAAGGAAAATTGGAAGAACTTCCCATTCCCAAAGAATGGAGAAACTCCACGAAACTCTATCATTATTCTCCGGAAATTCTATCTTGCTTTCATACTCTTTCAAAACCTCATCAAAAAAAGAAAGAAAAAAGAATGGAATCATTCATTAACTATTTCAGATTGACCTTTTATTTAAAGAAAATTTGTAACTAAACTATGTAACCTAGTAGGCAAAGAGTTTTTTATATTCTGCATAGACTTATTCTATTTGGATCGACATAATGGAATTAAATTGCCTTCATGTTGATTGTTGAGTTTAAACAAGTGGAACCATCTTCTATCATAGTACAATCTTTTTCTTATTGAGTTATCACTTTTCTCTCGATCCAAATAAACAAGATGACTGAATACTAGCAATTTAGTCAAAAATAAAAAAATTGAGCCAGCAGCATAGTTAAGTAATTAACTAACTAAAAAAAGAACTATTTTTCCCTAGACTTTCTCAGTTTATATTGCCGATTGGCAAGCACAACCGCTCAGAACGAAGAATATATTCTATTGATACATTTTATCATAGGCCATCGAAATAATCCTGAGCAGCCAAACCATGCCACCCAAACCAAAGCACGAAAGTCAAAATATTTTATCAAATCGATTCCTAGTTAAATAATGGATAACTACAAGGATAAGCTCACATTAACCCGTCAATTTTGAATTGAATTTGTGATTCAAAAAAATGATATTTCGAGATATAAATAAAAAATGAGCATATTACTAATAATGGATAAAAAAAAGGTTGTCATTCTCATTCTTTTTAATAGAGAAAGAAAAATGAATCCCGAACGAAGGATTCACATAGTTATTTTGTTACAAAAAAAATGGAATATATAGAACCATTCATGTTAAAACATGAAAACTGTCTAATCAAGTTTTCATAATGAAGAAAGGGAATACTCGAAAAACAAAAATGTCCTACTTCAAAAGAATTGAACGAGAAGCCGTATGAGGTGAAATTCTCATGTACGGTTTTGTATAGTGGCAGTAAAGGTAACTTATCTGGCAACTTTTCCACTATCACCCCTAAAAAACCAAACTCTGCCTTACGCAAAGTCGCCAGAGTACGATTAACCTCTAAATATGAAATCACTGCTTATATACCTGGTATTGACCATAATTTACAAGAACATTATGTAGTATTAGTAAGAGGTGGAAGAGTTAAAGATTTTCCCGGTGTTAAATATCACATAATTCGAGGAGTCTTAGATGTTGTCTCAGTAAAAAATTGTAAACAAGGGCGTTCTAGTGCATTGTATATTCTTATCTAAGATTTGTATCATTTTATGATGATGCCATGTCAATTGCTAAAAACATGTAAAGTATATGGCTAACCCAATAACGAACGTTTTGTAAGGGGACTAGAGCAGGCTAAAAAAAACGATCGTATTAATTTGTAAGGATATTATATGTCTAAGGTTTAATATTGAATTCATTTCATAAGTTTTCCCTTACTTAGTGTGTGTTAACATAAAATTTGAAATGTCTTGACCTTTTCGTAACAGGTTCAATTCAAATAGCATTGATTTAAAACACCTTCTCCTTTTTTTTTACACTCTTTTTAAAACCTAAGGACTTAATCGTATAGATATAGAAAATACAAGATTTCTAATCATAGCAAAAGAAAGGAAATGGATACTCAATTGAGAATGAGTAAACATAATTTCATGCATAAGAATTATATCTTTTATATCTTATATATTCAGATAGAATCATGTGGAAAGCCGTATTCGATGAAAGTCGTATGTACGGTTTGGAGGGAGATCTTTGATACCTTTAGAGATCCACCCTACAATATGGAGTTAAAAAGCTGAAATAAATAAGTAATTATTAGTCTTTATGAAATAAATTTATGAACCTTTTTCACACTCATGTCACGCCGAAGTATTGTAGAAAAGAAATTTGAGAAATTTGATATGATTTATCATAATCGATTAGTTAACATGATCGTTAATCGTATTCTTAAACACAAAAAAAAATCATTAGCTTATCGAATTTTTTATCAATCTCTAAAAAAGATTTAACAAAAAACAGAGAAAAATCCACAAATTGTTCTACGTCAAGCAATACACAAATTAACTCCCAAATTGATAGTAAAATCAAGACATGTAAGTGGATCCACTTATCAAGTTCCCATTGAAATAAAAAATAAAGAAGGAAAAATACTTGCTATTTGTTGGTTATTAGAGTCATCCCGAAAACGTTCTGGTCGAAATATGCATTTCAAATTGAGTTACGAAATAATGGATGCTGCCAGAGAGAAAGGCAATGCTATACGCAAGAAGGAAGAGATTCATAAAATGGCCGAATCCAATAAAGCTTTTGCACATTACCATTAATATATAAATAGATCTATTCCATTCTGATCAATAAAAGAAAACTTACTTTATCAAAATTTATACAAAATTTATTGGAACGAAAACGAAAGGAAAAGAAGAATGAAAAATAAATCATAGATAAATGATAATAAGGAGATTATCAATATTCAATCTTATCCATTAGGTTTATTATAAATGTAAATGGAAGAAAATGTTTCTCGAAGATTAATTAAAGTTACTAAATCATGATCCGGCCAAAATGAAAAATTCGTTTTCAATTAATACCTTTAAATCATTTTTATGAAAGAATTTCATTTGCTTCTCTTCTATGGAAGTTCCATTTTTCCAGAATGTATCTTGATTTTCAGCCTATTTCTTCTTCTAGTTATCGATTTCATTTCTGATCAGAAAAAGACAACTTGGTTCTATTTCATCTCTTTAACAAGTTTGGTGCTAAGCATAGCGGTTCTGTTATTTCAATGGAGAGAAGAACCTACGATCAGTTTTTTTGGTAATTTCCAAACAAACAATTTTAATAAAATATTTCGGTTTCTCATTTTATTATGTTCCACTTTATGTATTCCTCTATCCGTGGAATACATTCAATGTACAGAAATGGCTGTAACAGAGTTTTTGTTATTCATATTAACAGCTACTCTAGGAGGAATGTTTTTATGTGGTGCTAATGACTTAGCAACTATCTTCGTAGCTTTAGAATGTTTAAGTCTATGTTCTTACCTATTATCTGGATATACCAAGAGAGATGTACGGTCTAATGAGGCTATTATGAAATATTTACTTATGGGTGGAACAAGTTCTTCCATTCTTGTTTATGGTCTTTCTTGGCTATATGGTCTATCTGGAGGAGAGATTGGACTTCAAGAAATAGCCAATGGTCTTATCAATACACAAATGTATAACTCTCCAGGAATTTGGATTGCACTTCTATCTATAACGGTAGGAATTGCATTCAAGCTTTCTCTAGTTCCTTTTCATCAATGGACCCCGATGTATATGAAGGAGTGCGATTCGTTTTACAAATTATTACATTTCTAAATCTCTTTTTTAGAAATGTTTCTATTTATAAAAACTCTATAGACATGTGGAAGAAAAGACTGTTATTCCCACTTGGACTAAGACATCACTTTTACCAAAAATTGAATTGGATTAAGGTAAAGCAAAGTAAGAAACAAACTAAATTGTTTGATTGAATAAACAAATAACTTTTACAAGTTAGTTATTACGGGTAGTTTTTACAAAGGATCAGATTAATGACGTGTACAATCTTTTTATTCTTAACATAGATGCTACATAGTAAGTTTTCATTCTTCAAAAACTACGAGTGTAAAAAAAAAGGCATCCGTCGACAAAAAGATTACCCTAAGATGAACATCTCATGACTATTCAGAACTAATTAAATCAGATGGTTTTCTTTTTTCTTTTTAACTCTTTCATAACAAAATAAGAAAAAAAAGATGATTTACCATAATAACCACTGAGTAAGGATTCCTCGGAAAGTTAAGGATTAATGATTCTTTCTATCAATTGAATTGATTCAATCTTATACATACACGAGGAAGGTAATAAAAAAGAGAGAATCAAACGATTATGCTAATCTTTTTTATCACTTAGGAGCCGTGCGAGCAGAAAGTCTCATGCACGGTTCTGAATGAGAGAAAAGAGGGAGAATTCCTCTTTTCGACTCTAACTCCCCCACTCCAGTCGTTGCTTTTATTTCTGTTATTTCAAAAGTAGCTGCTTCAGCTTTAGCCACTAGAATTTTTGATTTTATTTTTTATTTCTCATTGAACGAATGGCATCTTCTTTTGGAAATATTAGCTATTCTTAGCATGATATTAGGGAATTTAATTTCTATTACTCAAACAAGCATAAAACGTATGCTTGCATATTCATCGATAGGTCAAATTGGATATATCCTTATTGGAATAATTGATAGAGACTCAAATAATGGATATGCGAGTATGATAACTTATATGCTGCTCTATATTTTTATGAATTTAGGAACTTTTGCTTGTATTGTATTATTCAGTCTACGTACAGGAACAGACAACATTCGGGATTATGCAGGATTATATACGAAAGACCCTTTTTCAGCTTTGTCTTTATCTTTATGTCTGCTATCTCTAGGAGGTATTCCTCCACTAGCAGGTTTTTTTGGAAAACTTTATCTATTTTGGTGTGGATAGCAAGCAGGCTCCTATTTATTGGTTTCGATAGGACTCTTTATGAGTGTTATTTCAATATATTATTATCTGAAAATAATTAAGTTATTAATGACTGAACGAAACAAAGAAATAACTCCCCACGTGCAAAATTATAGATTATCTTCTTCAATCTCAAAAAATTATATCCAATTTAGTATGATTGTATGTGTAATAGCATCTAGTTTACTGGGGATAGTAATGAATCCAATTGTTGCAATTGCCCAGGATACATTATTTTAGAGTATTTATATAAACCTTTTTCTTACTAACTGAAAAAACTAGGATTTGCCCTTATATTCTTAAAATGGCAAGGAATAGGCTGAAATTATCAGATGAACTTCTAATTACAAAATCAACTTGATCGTTAAATTAGAAGTTCCTTTTGTACCATGTAATATACATTTTCATTCTCAGAAAATGTCGTTTAAACATGCGTAAATAAAAAAAATATTTGTCATTCTGTTCTATTTAAGTTATAATATAACAAAACATGAGCACAGATAATCTAATCTCGATACTTAATTGAATCGAGAGAACCTCACTATTTGCGATTCTTTCCTCTAAAAGATAGTGTGAGCAGAGCATAATAACTGTTTATTGTGCATCCAGCAGGAATTGAACCCGCGACTTCCCAATTATGAGTTGGGTGCTTTTACCATTCAGCCATGGATGCTATGATAAAGCAGAACTAAAAAAAGTGAATTTTATTATAATAAGTATGGATTGAGATTAACCAATTTAATTCTAATTTATGTTTCTAATTTTCAATAAGAAATAGACTTGGGATTGTTAGCAATTTCTATACCATAAAATGGTAGATAAAATGATAATTAATGGACAATACAGATAGATAAGATTAAATGAATTAAAAATGAATTAAAGAAGTCTCGTTCTTTTCTAGTATACCCGTCATTCTAAATATTCTAAATAGGGTAGAAAAATCCTATTTTATTTTTGGTCTATTTGGTTTGGTATAACAAATACCTATCTATCCATTTTTTACTCTATTATATAGAATCGTTTATATATTATATTATTCCTCTTTCACACTAAAAAAGATTTTGGTATCTATATTGAAGTAGTTATTATATTATTAATGTCTAAATATTGCATTGTTTACTCATTATATTCTTTTTTAAACATTTTATTTATTATTTATTCAACAAAAAAGAAAAATGAAGAAACCAAAAAAACTGTGGTCTATGGACCCTATCGAAAAGAACCGAGAAAGAGTTTGGTTCTTTAGCGTTCAGTCAAAATTTAAAGATAACATGATGGAAATATTCGTTCCATGGAACGAATCTAATTTGGTGAGATTGCTAAGTCAAATATTTTCTGGTCGAGAAAGTGTTGTTAAGCTTTTTGACTTTCGGATTCTTAGTACATTGCTTATACGGGGTATACGTATATTTGTTTTCAAACGTCAAGCAAGAAAAGCTGTAATGATAATAGCATTGCCGTTACTTTTCTATTTTTTAAGTACTCGAGCTTTAATTGAAAGAGACAAATCATCATATAATTTGATGAAGATATTTCCATCTGTACAACATTTTGGAGCTAGAAAGGA
This sequence comes from Sequoia sempervirens, assembly GCA_007258455.2. Classification (NCBI taxonomy): domain Eukaryota; kingdom Viridiplantae; phylum Streptophyta; class Pinopsida; order Cupressales; family Cupressaceae; genus Sequoia; species Sequoia sempervirens. Next base: position 5,078 of record VDFB02279653.1, on the reverse strand, counting down.
AAATTTGTTGCTCGTTTTGCATCTATTTATGTCTTTTCCAAAAGACAAAAGGAGATATCAACGTCGTTTTCTCGATCCAAAAAAACATGTTTGGATTTTATCCAGGTCTAACACAAATCTGAATCATAAAAATGATCAAATCTTAGAGAACCAAGGAACAATAAGTTGGGAAAGTCCTTCGGAGAAGGAATTGAATAACATTGAATGGGAGATTGATTCATCTTTTAATTCGATTCAAAATGACGAATATTGGGAACAACTTGAAAACCTTGATGAACGAAGGAAATCGATACTTATTAAAAACTCAGTTATTGATATTGAGGCACTAGAAAGAAAAAATGAGCAACTAGAAAAGAATTCAGTTCAAACAGAACAATTGGATTTCTCTTCAAAATCAGAACAATACATAATTGTAGAGAGGAAAAAAAGAGTTAAAGAAATCGAAGGCTATAAAGAAGAAATCCAAGCTATAAAAAGAGCAATGGATAAATTGGAAAACCAAAATCCAATGCAACAAGAAGTAATTGAACAAAGAGAATTAGATCGAACAAAAGAATCTTATTCCTTCGCAGAGTCAAATTTTTTGAAAGGATTTTTTGATAATTTGTCAATAGATGAATCATGTATAAGTATTAATTATACTAAGAAACCTAGTGAAAAATTCAAATTGTTGAAAAGGCGACAAGATGCTTTTCAATATTTCAAGGGATTAGAAAAAAATAGAATAGCTGATCTATGGAAGGTGAAAACATTTCTTAAGAATCCTTCTATAAACTACGATATTTTATCAGATCCCGGATCGAACATTAGAAAAGATATAAATCAATTTAATTGTATTCGATTTATGAATCATAATTTTTCAAGATCTTCTTCATCCTGTGATCAAAATAAAGAACAATTAAGATTAAATAAAGAACAATTAAGATTAAACGATGATTTCCGATTGAAAAAATTTCTTCTTAAAATAACGGATCAATTTACTCTTTTAATAACTAAGCCTAGATAGGGTTACTTTGATGAAATTGTTTATGATGAAATTATCCTGAATGTGGATTTAGAATCTAAAACTACATTGGATAAGTATGCTTTTCCAAAATCGTTCCAGAAGTATTCTTTGGAATGGAAAAAAGTCTTTAAAATATTCTATATTCAATTAATTGAAACAAAAAATATATATTCTTTTGAATTGGCAAAAATAATCCATCAATACTATTTCCAAAAAATGGCCAATGAATACTTTTTGGAATTCAATTTTGAAAAGTTCTATTGGAAATTCCAAAAAATAGTCAATAAATACTATTTGGAATTCAATTTGGAATTCCAAAAAATAGTCAATAAATACTATTTGGAATTCAATTTGGAATTCCACTATTTGGAATTCCAAAAAATAGTCAATAAATACTACTTGGAATTCCAAAAAATAGTCATTAAATACTATTTGGAATTCAATTTGGAATTCCATAAATACTATTTGGAATTCGATTTAGAATTACAAATTCTATTAGATAGAATCTATTTAATAATATTAGAGAGAATCTATTTAATCAAAACATTGAGTCGCAATTTAAAAGATCCAATTCGAACAAATTGGATAAAATTGAATAATGTAACGCAAGATGCAATTACCCAGCATTCATCAAGTTGGAGAATATGTCAGAAACAAAGGTTGAATCACTCTATTCTTCGAACTTTTGACAAGAAAAAGAATAATACTTTTGTATTGTCCATTCAGATCAAATACTTTCAATAAAGATTAGAATATCTTTTGTCCATTTCCAAACAAAACAATTTAAAAAATAGAGTGTTCAATCCAATTGAATTATGGACTACTCAACATTGGGGTTGGTTTGGAAATCCCAATAAAATTTTTGAGAATAAAATTTATAAGGTTATCTCGGACAAGATTCAATTTTATAAGATTATCTAGGACAAGATTATCAATCTGCAAAGAGAAAAATCAATTCCTAATCTTGAATCCCCAAAAATTGATCTACAAAAAACAATAGTACGATTAGGTTTGAATGAGAAGAAACCGATAATTGAATTGATTATTGATGTATTTGATAATGGAAAAAGTTCCATGGAATTATCTAGTCTTTTGGCAATATTCAATAATCGAGACAATTGGTTAAATCCCTTAAAACTATCTAATCAAAATTCATTGAGAGCTTCTTTTTGCAAAGCAAATACACTTGAATTTTTAGATTATTTACACCGTCCTTGTTTAAATTATAAAAAAAGATTAGCTTCTTACATAGATAGGATTCATATAAAAAATAAGAATATAACATATGGACAATTATTAAATTTAGTTCCCATTCATAACAATCCGCTTTCTTTGTATATTGCTGAAATAAGAGCTGTGTACTCAGAGAAAGAAACTATCTCACTCATAAAGTCACAAGTCAATATATTATTGGATAAATATTTACGTGACCAAGCGTTAATCCATGATTCTCATCAATTGTCTAATTTAATTCATAAATTGAATTTATTGATTGATAGTAATATAGAAATTTCGATTGGAGATCTTTATAAATATCCTTTAATAAGCCCACAAATTGTCAATTTTGACAAAAAATCTTGCTATCCTTTTTTAAAGACCTCTGACCAGTATTCTAAAAATAAAAATAGTTTTAGTTCAAACATAGATCTTATTCAAACTCAATCTTATCTGGGTGATCTACTATCCAAAATATCTTTGCGAATGAATAAATTGGGAGAAAAAGAAGAAAATTATAGTTCAATAGAAAGTTTCAAAAACATAATGCAAGACAAAGCCATAGGTAACCTTTTGAATAAAGAAGAACTCAAGTTTTTATTTTCAGAACTCAAGTTTTTAGTTTCTTTTAAGACCCTTCAAATAAATATTCTTTTTGAGAAATGGGGTTTGTTTCAAACATATAGGTCATGGTTATGGCTTTTTACTTCCACAGGGTGGAAATATGCTAAAAATATGTTTTTAGCTACTTTTCCGAAAATACCAATAAATAGTAGTGATCAATTGGTATCAATCTCGCGCAATATTAGGAAAAATTGGAATCAAAATTTGACTATTTTGTCAGCACTTTCTCATCAATTTTGGACACTTCTAAAGTGGGAATTTAGAGAGAAAATTCTCTCGAAATTGTATTTTGTGTTAGTGTACCGTTGGCATTGGGATATTCCCACTTTATTGAAATACATAAATGAAGCAGCAGGTCAGGGAAAGGATATGTCAATATCCTTTGATACATGGAAATATATATTAAATGTTCGGGAGTATGATATTTTTCTTTCTATCTTCATTGGATTTTTCTTTTGTATGTCCTGCATAATTCCCTCAGAGTTGATTATTTTTTATAGGAACGTGGAGCTCATCAGAGATTTACAGTATAACTCCTACTACTTTGAGAAAGTAGGAATAATGATTAGATCTTTTAGAAAGCTTAGAAATGTTACTAATTTAAATTGGTATGGTTCTTGGCTTACATTTCTCGACTATGCCGAGAAGGACTCGGATCCTGATGATGTCGGATTATCTCTACTATTGAAAATTTGGTATGTCAAAAATATTAAATGGCGTTTACTTTCATTTGGCGGTCTAAGGTATTCAAATTTTATTCCCTCAATTGTAAAAACAGTAAAAACATTTTTGTACGAATGTGACCTAGATGATTTCCTTTTGAGAGAAAAAAGATTGTTATTAGTACAAGAACAAATATCTCAATTTGAATCGAAGTTAACTCCCCCTATTGGTTTCTTTTATGAATATTTTGAACAAAGAAAACAGCCAGGACTTGTTTACTTTTGATATTTAGCTGAATTTATTCAGTGAGGTCTAACTCATAGAATAGGTGTAATGAATTCCAAATTAAATTAATTGTTTTTAGCAGAAATGCCGATCTTCGCTGCTTTTTATCAGAAGATGACTTCCATGCCAATTGACTCGTCTTTATCTGACCAAGTGAGATTTTACCCACTCTACTCGGTACCGTCCCTTTCGAATCAAATTTTATTGATAGGGCCTAAGGAAACTGGACGATCGTATTTGGCTAAAAGTTTAGCAGCAGATTCTTATTTACCTTTAATAAGAATATCTCCTAAAAGTTTTTTGAGGCAGCAGAAACTTCTGCCTTGCTATGAATCCGAGTATACATCTTTAGCTCAAGAATCATACCTTGAGCATGAAAATATCCTTAGGTCTCTCGGCTGGTCAGGCAGGCCAAAAGACATATATGAGAAAGTGCATTATGATAAAAAACCTCATAAGTTTTTGTATACCCGAGGAGAGGATTCTAACCCTCCAAAGTATTTTGCGAGAAGAGTTATCCAATTCATGTTTGCACTCAAATTGGCAAAATTGATGTCTCCTTGCGTCATATGGATACTTAAACGGGTTATTTTTTCACCCACTACTGAGCCCATATTGCCTCCCATGAATTGAAAATCCATAACTCCGAGTGCGACAGCCATACCATTTATTTCACCTATGCCTGTTTGAATAGCGTCGGATAAACCTATTTCTTTTTTATAGGAAGTGTTATAATCTTCATAAGATTGTTCTTCTATTTCTATAAATTCTTCCTTTCCTAGATTAAGTGTACTCTTTATTAGTTTTACGTTAGTGTCGACATACTCTTTTTCTTCTTTAGTTAAAGAGTGATAACTTAAAGGAAATTCTTCCTCAATATCCTCAGTATCTTCAATATCTTCAGTATCTTCTATATAAGTCTCTTTTTTCTTACAAAATTTTTCTTTGCTATCTAGTGCTAATATAGAAAACTCTTTCATTTCTCTAGTAAATAGAAATAAATACTCTTAGTATCTTCAGTATACGAAAATAAACTGTTGTCACAATCTTTTTCATTCTTCTTGTGATGAAGGTAGAGATTCTCTATTTGGTGAAAAAACTCACTATTTGTAATATAGAGTTGATAATCATAATCAATATGACCCAGGATATCATAACACTAGAAAAACTCCACACTATTTCTACTAGTGACTAGATCATCCTGTATCAGATGATCCAGGTAATTTCTAGTATTGACTAGATCATCTTGTATCAGATGATCCAGGTAACTCTGTATTATCTCATC
>VDFB02279652.1:0-14456 GCA_007258455.2 Sequoia sempervirens | reverse complement strand
GGATCCACTTATCAAGTTCCCATTGAAATAAAAAATAAAGAAGGAAAAATACTTGCTATTTGTTGGTTATTAGAGTCATCCCGAAAACGTTCTGGTCGAAATATGCATTTCAAATTGAGTTACGAAATAATGGATGCTGCCAGAGAGAAAGGCAATGCTATACGCAAGAAGGAAGAGATTCATAAAATGGCAGAATCCAATAAAGCTTTTGCACATTACCATTAATATATAAATAGATCCATAGATCTATTCCATTATGATCAATAAAAGAAAACTTACTTTATCAAAATTTATACAAATTTTATTGGAACGAAAACGAAAGGAAAAGAAGAATGAAAAATAAATAATAGATAAATGATAATAAGGAGATTATCAATATTCAATCTTATCCATTAGGTTTATTATAAATGTAAATGGAAGAAAATGTTTCTCGAAGATTAATTGAAGTTACTAAATCATGATCCGGCCAAAATGAAAAATTCGTTTTCAATTAATACCTTTAAATCATTTTTATGAAAGAATTTCATTTGCTTCTCTTCTATGGAAGTTCCATTTTTCCAGAATGTATCTTGATTTTCAGCCTATTTCTTCTTCTAGTTATCGATTTCATTTCTAATCAGAAAAAGACAACTTGGTTCTATTTCATCTCTTTAACAAGTTTAGTGCTAAGCATAGTGGTTCTGTTATTTAATGGAGAGAAGAACCTACAATCAGTTTTTTTGGTAATTTCCAAACAAACAATTTTAATAAAATATTTTAGTTTCTCATTTTATTATGTTCCACTTTATGTATTCCTCTATCCGTGGAATACATTCAATGTACAAAAATGGTTGTAACAGAGTTTTTGTTATTCATATTAACAACTACTCTATGAGGAATGTTTTTATGTGGTGCTAATGACTTAGCAACTATCTTCGTAGCTTTAGAATGTTTAAGTCTATGTTCTTACCTATTATCTGGATATACCAAGAGAGATGTATGGTCTAATGAGGCAATTATGAAATATTTACTTATGGGTGGAACAAGTTCTTCCATTCTTGTTTATGGTCTTTCTTGGCTATATGGTCTATCTGGAGGAGAGATTGAACTTCAAGAAATAGCCAATGGTCTTATAATTACACAAATGTATAACTCTCCAGGAATTTGGATTGCACTTCTATCTATAACGGTAGGAATTGCATTCAAGCTTTCTCTAGTTCCTTTTCATCAATGGACCCCCGATGTATATGAAGGAGTGCGATTCGTTTTACAAATTATTACATTTCTAAATCTCTTTTTTAGAAATGTTTCTATTTATAAAAACTCTATAGACATGTGGAAGAAAAGACTGTTATTCCCACTTGGACTAAGACATCACTTTTACCAAAAATTGAATTGAATTAAGGTAAAGCAAAGTAAGAAACAAACTAAATTGTTTGATTGAATAAACAAATAACTTTTACAAGTTAGTTATTACGGGTAGTTTTTACAAAGGATCAGATTAATGACGTGTACAATCTTTTTATTCTTAACATAGATGCTACATAGTAAGTTTTCATTCTTCAAAAACTACGAGTGTAAAAAAAAAAGGCATCCGTCGACAAAAAGATTACCCTAAGATGAACATCTCATGACTATTCAGAACAAATTAAATCAGATGGTTTTCTTTTTTCTTTTTAACTCTTTCATAACAAAATAAGAAAAAAAAGATGATTTACCATAATAACCACTGAGTAAGGATTCCTCGGAAAGTTAAGGATTAATGATTCTTTCTATCAATTGAATTGATTCAATCTTATACATACACGAGGAAGGTAATAAAAAAGAGAGAATCAAACGATTATGCTAATCTTTTTTATCACTTAGGAGCCGTGCGAGAAGAAAGTCTCATGCACGGTTCTGAATGAGAGAAAAGAGGGAGAATTCCTCTTTTCGACTCTAACTCCCCCACTCCAGTCGTTGCTTTTATTTCTGTTATTTCAAAAGTAGCTGCTTCAGCTTTAGCCACTAGAATTTTTGATTTTATTTTTTATTTCTCATTGAACTAATGGCATCTTCTTTTGGAAATATTAGCTATTCTTAGCATGATATTAGGGAATTTAATTGCTATTACTCAAACAAGCATAAAACGTATGCTTGCATATTCATCGATAGGTCAAATTGGATATATCCTTATTGGAATAATTGATAGAGACTCAAATAATGGATATGCTAGTATGATAACTTATATGCTGCTCTATATTTTTATGAATTTAGGAACTTTTGCTTGTATTGTATTATTCAGTCTACGTACAGGAACAGACAACATTCGGGATTATGCAGGATTATATATGAAAGACCCTTTTTCAGCTTTGTCTTTATCTTTATGTGTGCTATCTCTAGGAGGTATTCCTCCACTAGCAGGTTTTTTTGGAAAACTTTATCTATTTTGGTGTGGATGGCAAGCAGGCTCCTATTTATTGGTTTCGATAGGACTCTTTATCAGTGTTATTTCAATATATTATTATCTGAAAATAATTATGTTATTAATGACTGATCGAAACAAAGAAATAACTCCCCACGTGCAAAATTATAGATTATCTTCTTCAATCTCAAAAAATTATATCGAATTTAGTATGATTGTATGTGTAATAGCATCTAGTTTACTGGGGATAGTAATGAATCCAATTGTTGCAATTGCCCAAGATACATTATTTTAGAGTATTTATATAAACCTTTTTCGTACTAACTCAAAAAACTAGGATTTGCCCTTATATTCTTAAAATGGCAAGGAATAGGCTGAAATTATCAGATGAACTTCTAATTACAAAATCAACTTGATCGTTAAATTAGAATTTCATTTTGTACCATGTAATATACATTTTCATTCTCAGAAAATGTTGTTCAAACATGCGTAAATAAAAAAAATATTTGTCATTATGTTCTATTTAAGTTATAATAGAAGTTAAGAATAACAAAACATGAGCGCAGATAATCTAATCTCGATACTTAATTGAATCGAGAGAACCTCGCTATTTGTGATTCTTTCATCTAAAAGATAGTGTGAGCAGAGCATAATAACTGTTTATTGTGCATCCAGCAGGAATTGAACCCGTGACTTCCCAATTATGAGTTGGATGCTTTTACCATTCAGCCATGGATGCTATGATAAAGTAGAACTAAAAAAGGTTCATTTTATTATAATAAGTATGGATTCAGATTAACCAATTTAATTCTAATTTATGTTTCTAATTTTCAATAAGAAATAGACTTGGGATTGTTAGCAATTTCTATACCATAAAATGGTAGATAAAATGATAATTAATGGACAATACAGATAGATAAGATTAAATGAATTAAAAATGAATTAAAGAAGTCTCGTTCTTTTCTAGTATACCCGTCATTCTAAATATTCTAAATAGGGTAGAAAAATCCTATTTTATTTTTGGTCTATTTGGTTTGGTATAACAAATACCTATCTATCCATTTTTTACTCTATTATATAGAATCGTTTATATATTATATTATTCCTCTTTCACACTAAAAAAGATTTTGGTATCTATATTGAAGTAGTTATTATATTATTAATGTCTAAATATTGCATTGTTTACTCATTATATTCTTTTTTAAACATTTTATTTATTATTTATTCAACAAAAAAGAAAAATGAAGAAACCAAAAAAACTGTGGTCTATGGACCCTATCGAAAAGAACCGAGAAAGAGTTTGGTTCTTTAGCGTTCAGTCAAAATTTAAAGATAACATGATGGAAATATTCGTTCCATGGAACGAATCTAATTTGGTGAGATTGCTAAGTCAAATATTTTCTGGTCGAGAAAGTGTTGTTAAGCTTTTTGACTTTCAGATTCTTAGTACATTACTTATACGGGATATACGTATATTTTTTTTCAAAGGTCAAGCAAGAAAAGCTGTAATGATAATAGCATTGCCGTTACTTTTCTATTTTTTAAGTACTCGAGCTTTAATTGAAAGAGACAAATCATCATATAATTTGATGAAGATATTTCCATCTGTACAACATTTTGGAGCTAGAAAGGAAAATTTGTTGCTCGTTTTGCATCTATTTATGTCTTTTCCAAAAGACAAAAGGAGATATCAACGTCGTTTTCTCGATCCAAAAAAACATGTTTGGATTTTATCCAGGTCTAACACAAATCTGAATCATAAAAATGATCAAATCTTAGAGAACCAAGGAACAATAAGTTGGGAAAGTCCTTCGGAGAAGGAATTGAATAACATTGAATGGGAGATTGATTCATCTTTTAATTCGATTCAAAATGACGAATATTGGGAACAACTTGAAAACCTTGATGAACGAAGGAAATCGATACTTATTAAAAACTCAGTTATTGATATTGAGGCACTAGAAAGAAAAAATGAGCAACTAGAAAAGAATTCAGTTCAAACAGAACAATTGGATTTCTCTTCAAAATCAGAACAATACATAATTGTAGAGAGGAAAAAAAGAGTTAAAGAAATCGAAGGCTATAAAGAAGAAATCCAAGCTATAAAAAGAGCAATGGATAAATTGGAAAACCAAAATCCAATGCAACAAGAAGTAATTGAACAAAGAGAATTAGATCGAACAAAAGAATCTTATTCCTTCGCAGAGTCAAATTTTTTGAAAGGATTTTTTGATAATTTGTCAATAGATGAATCATGTATAAGTATTAATTATACTAAGAAACCTAGTGAAAAATTCAAATTGTTGAAAAGGCGACAAGATGCTTTTCAATATTTCAAGGGATTAGAAAAAAATAGAATAGCTGATCTATGGAAGGTGAAAACATTTCTTAAGAATCCTTCTATAAACTACGATATTTTATCAGATCCCGGATCGAACATTAGAAAAGATATAAATCAATTTAATTGTATTCGATTTATGAATCATAATTTTTCAAGATCTTCTTCATCCTGTGATCAAAATAAAGAACAATTAAGATTAAATAAAGAACAATTAAGATTAAACGATGATTTCCGATTGAAAAAATTTCTTCTTAAAATAACGGATCAATTTACTCTTTTAATAACTAAGCCTAGATAGGGTTACTTTGATGAAATTGTTTATGATGAAATTATCCTGAATGTGGATTTAGAATCTAAAACTACATTGGATAAGTATGCTTTTCCAAAATCGTTCCAGAAGTATTCTTTGGAATGGAAAAAAGTCTTTAAAATATTCTATATTCAATTAATTGAAACAAAAAATATATATTCTTTTGAATTGGCAAAAATAATCCATCAATACTATTTCCAAAAAATGGCCAATGAATACTTTTTGGAATTCAATTTTGAAAAGTTCTATTGGAAATTCCAAAAAATAGTCAATAAATACTATTTGGAATTCAATTTGGAATTCCAAAAAATAGTCAATAAATACTATTTGGAATTCAATTTGGAATTCCACTATTTGGAATTCCAAAAAATAGTCAATAAATACTACTTGGAATTCCAAAAAATAGTCATTAAATACTATTTGGAATTCAATTTGGAATTCCATAAATACTATTTGGAATTCGATTTAGAATTACAAATTCTATTAGATAGAATCTATTTAATAATATTAGAGAGAATCTATTTAATCAAAACATTGAGTCGCAATTTAAAAGATCCAATTCGAACAAATTGGATAAAATTGAATAATGTAACGCAAGATGCAATTACCCAGCATTCATCAAGTTGGAGAATATGTCAGAAACAAAGGTTGAATCACTCTATTCTTCGAACTTTTGACAAGAAAAAGAATAATACTTTTGTATTGTCCATTCAGATCAAATACTTTCAATAAAGATTAGAATATCTTTTGTCCATTTCCAAACAAAACAATTTAAAAAATAGAGTGTTCAATCCAATTGAATTATGGACTACTCAACATTGGGGTTGGTTTGGAAATCCCAATAAAATTTTTGAGAATAAAATTTATAAGGTTATCTCGGACAAGATTCAATTTTATAAGATTATCTAGGACAAGATTATCAATCTGCAAAGAGAAAAATCAATTCCTAATCTTGAATCCCCAAAAATTGATCTACAAAAAACAATAGTACGATTAGGTTTGAATGAGAAGAAACCGATAATTGAATTGATTATTGATGTATTTGATAATGGAAAAAGTTCCATGGAATTATCTAGTCTTTTGGCAATATTCAATAATCGAGACAATTGGTTAAATCCCTTAAAACTATCTAATCAAAATTCATTGAGAGCTTCTTTTTGCAAAGCAAATACACTTGAATTTTTAGATTATTTACACCGTCCTTGTTTAAATTATAAAAAAAGATTAGCTTCTTACATAGATAGGATTCATATAAAAAATAAGAATATAACATATGGACAATTATTAAATTTAGTTCCCATTCATAACAATCCGCTTTCTTTGTATATTGCTGAAATAAGAGCTGTGTACTCAGAGAAAGAAACTATCTCACTCATAAAGTCACAAGTCAATATATTATTGGATAAATATTTACGTGACCAAGCGTTAATCCATGATTCTCATCAATTGTCTAATTTAATTCATAAATTGAATTTATTGATTGATAGTAATATAGAAATTTCGATTGGAGATCTTTATAAATATCCTTTAATAAGCCCACAAATTGTCAATTTTGACAAAAAATCTTGCTATCCTTTTTTAAAGACCTCTGACCAGTATTCTAAAAATAAAAATAGTTTTAGTTCAAACATAGATCTTATTCAAACTCAATCTTATCTGGGTGATCTACTATCCAAAATATCTTTGCGAATGAATAAATTGGGAGAAAAAGAAGAAAATTATAGTTCAATAGAAAGTTTCAAAAACATAATGCAAGACAAAGCCATAGGTAACCTTTTGAATAAAGAAGAACTCAAGTTTTTATTTTCAGAACTCAAGTTTTTAGTTTCTTTTAAGACCCTTCAAATAAATATTCTTTTTGAGAAATGGGGTTTGTTTCAAACATATAGGTCATGGTTATGGCTTTTTACTTCCACAGGGTGGAAATATGCTAAAAATATGTTTTTAGCTACTTTTCCGAAAATACCAATAAATAGTAGTGATCAATTGGTATCAATCTCGCGCAATATTAGGAAAAATTGGAATCAAAATTTGACTATTTTGTCAGCACTTTCTCATCAATTTTGGACACTTCTAAAGTGGGAATTTAGAGAGAAAATTCTCTCGAAATTGTATTTTGTGTTAGTGTACCGTTGGCATTGGGATATTCCCACTTTATTGAAATACATAAATGAAGCAGCAGGTCAGGGAAAGGATATGTCAATATCCTTTGATACATGGAAATATATATTAAATGTTCGGGAGTATGATATTTTTCTTTCTATCTTCATTGGATTTTTCTTTTGTATGTCCTGCATAATTCCCTCAGAGTTGATTATTTTTTATAGGAACGTGGAGCTCATCAGAGATTTACAGTATAACTCCTACTACTTTGAGAAAGTAGGAATAATGATTAGATCTTTTAGAAAGCTTAGAAATGTTACTAATTTAAATTGGTATGGTTCTTGGCTTACATTTCTCGACTATGCCGAGAAGGACTCGGATCCTGATGATGTCGGATTATCTCTACTATTGAAAATTTGGTATGTCAAAAATATTAAATGGCGTTTACTTTCATTTGGCGGTCTAAGGTATTCAAATTTTATTCCCTCAATTGTAAAAACAGTAAAAACATTTTTGTACGAATGTGACCTAGATGATTTCCTTTTGAGAGAAAAAAGATTGTTATTAGTACAAGAACAAATATCTCAATTTGAATCGAAGTTAACTCCCCCTATTGGTTTCTTTTATGAATATTTTGAACAAAGAAAACAGCCAGGACTTGTTTACTTTTGATATTTAGCTGAATTTATTCAGTGAGGTCTAACTCATAGAATAGGTGTAATGAATTCCAAATTAAATTAATTGTTTTTAGCAGAAATGCCGATCTTCGCTGCTTTTTATCAGAAGATGACTTCCATGCCAATTGACTCGTCTTTATCTGACCAAGTGAGATTTTACCCACTCTACTCGGTACCGTCCCTTTCGAATCAAATTTTATTGATAGGGCCTAAGGAAACTGGACGATCGTATTTGGCTAAAAGTTTAGCAGCAGATTCTTATTTACCTTTAATAAGAATATCTCCTAAAAGTTTTTTGAGGCAGCAGAAACTTCTGCCTTGCTATGAATCCGAGTATACATCTTTAGCTCAAGAATCATACCTTGAGCATGAAAATATCCTTAGGTCTCTCGGCTGGTCAGGCAGGCCAAAAGACATATATGAGAAAGTGCATTATGATAAAAAACCTCATAAGTTTTTGTATACCCGAGGAGAGGATTCTAACCCTCCAAAGTATTTTGCGAGAAGAGTTATCCAATTCATGTTTGCACTCAAATTGGCAAAATTGATGTCTCCTTGCGTCATATGGATACTTAAACGGGTTATTTTTTCACCCACTACTGAGCCCATATTGCCTCCCATGAATTGAAAATCCATAACTCCGAGTGCGACAGCCATACCATTTATTTCACCTATGCCTGTTTGAATAGCGTCGGATAAACCTATTTCTTTTTTATAGGAAGTGTTATAATCTTCATAAGATTGTTCTTCTATTTCTATAAATTCTTCCTTTCCTAGATTAAGTGTACTCTTTATTAGTTTTACGTTAGTGTCGACATACTCTTTTTCTTCTTTAGTTAAAGAGTGATAACTTAAAGGAAATTCTTCCTCAATATCCTCAGTATCTTCAATATCTTCAGTATCTTCTATATAAGTCTCTTTTTTCTTACAAAATTTTTCTTTGCTATCTAGTGCTAATATAGAAAACTCTTTCATTTCTCTAGTAAATAGAAATAAATACTCTTAGTATCTTCAGTATACGAAAATAAACTGTTGTCACAATCTTTTTCATTCTTCTTGTGATGAAGGTAGAGATTCTCTATTTGGTGAAAAAACTCACTATTTGTAATATAGAGTTGATAATCATAATCAATATGACCCAGGATATCATAACACTAGAAAAACTCCACACTATTTCTACTAGTGACTAGATCATCCTGTATCAGATGATCCAGGTAATTTCTAGTATTGACTAGATCATCTTGTATCAGATGATCCAGGTAACTCTGTATTATCTCATCCTCTATCATCTGATCCTCTAGCATCTGATCCTCTATCATTTGATCCTCTAGCATCTGATTCAGCTGATTCTCTATCATCTGATCCACCTGATTCTCTATCAGCTGATCCAATAGATCCACCTCATCTGCCTCATACGGTGTCAGATCCTCTGACATCTGATCCATCTGATCCATTTGATCCTCTATCATTCGATCCATCTGATCCATCTGATCCTCTATCATCTGATCCATCTGATCCAGGTAATCCTCTATCATCTGATCCTGTATCTAATCCTCTATCATCTGATCCACGTCCTCCTATATCATCTGATCCAGGTAATCCCGTGTCATCTGATAACACTAGTAGTGATCTTGTTTTTTCATGATTCTACGTGAATACCAGAACCAAAACGAGAAGATTCTTCTTCTTTGAGTAAACCACAACAATGATTTTTAAACCAATATTTGAATTTTTTCAAGACCAGATATGTTTCTATCAAATAGATTGCCATATGTTTTTGCAGCCATAAAAAGTAATCTGTCTCTGGATCATTTCCTAGATAAAAAGGAAATATTTTTTTTATTTTTCTTGTTTTTCTTTTTTCTTCCGGAAAATAAAGTGCTAGTTTGACTAAGTTTACCGCCACTACTTTCAAGAAATTATCTTGTGTTTGTAGTTGTTCTACTAAGTGGGCTAATTGTTTATTTAATTTTATTAGCAATTCAAAAATTAGGAATTCTTTAATTTCACGCACTATTTCTTGAAAACCCATAGAATTGATGTCAAACTCGTCATTCCCCCTATCTTCCAAAGAAGTTTCAGGAAGAAACCTAGACATTTCGTCATTCAATATTGCTTTATTGAAAAGCGCAAGCCTATATAATTCATCTTTGAATCTTTTACGTATTTCAAGAAGTACAAATTGAACTGTTTTCAAACCTGTACCAATAATGTCTTGCAGTATCGTAATAGTTTCTTTTGCACCTAAATTCAAATATTTTATGAATTTCTTTTCTAATACAACCTTAAGGATATTAACAAGAGTATTGTTGTATGCTACTAATGTTTTCAACGCTTTAGTATTTGTAGTATTTGTTTTAAAAAACTGGTTGTAATAATATTTGTAATAAATTATTTTGTACAATAAAAATGAGACCGTTCGAACCATTTTGATGTCAAACGTCGTATGTTTTTTCTCTAAAAGATCTATCGTAGATAAATTCCTGGCTATAGGGCGCCAAGTGCCATTATCAATTAAAAGTTCAATTCGCTCTGAACTAGTCATTTGCAGAGTAGCTCCACATTCTGCACAAACACCTTTTTGTTCTACTAAAGATTTCTTATAGAGAAGGGTCTCACAATTTTCGCACAAAAACCACAAATGCTTAAAACGTTCCGAATTGAATCTGTCTTCTACGGGTTTTGTTTCGATATATTCAGAATCCTTGTTTTCCTCACACATTTTCCTATATTTTTTCTAGATATTATTAATGTACAACTTTGAACAGATAAAATACAAATTTTGCTTCATTTTTATTCCATTTTTTTAGATCTTGGGCAAAAAGATCTTTTTTGTATTTTTCGTTCGAAAAAAGAAATTTCTCTATCTGACTCACTCGATCTTATCGTCGTAATTCATTTATTTGTTCAAATAGCGTATAGTATATATATACATATATATGTATAGTATATGTAATATATTTTACATACATACATTTGATTCCTTGAGCGGATAAAATCCGCTTCTGATCAAAAAACAGAAAATGAAGTCTCCATCAGGTTCTTTCTGATCTGTCCAACGAATTCACGATGATTCGTTGAAAAATAATGAACAACGGACTTAATAAAATATCTATTTCTATTTAGACAATACGCTATTGTACCTTTTTTTTACTTTATTACTTTATTCTTAAAGCTCCGGATAAAGCCGAGTCAAAATTAGCTTTTATTAGATTACAACAGATTTGACAAATCCATTCAATCATGAGGATTTAATTTGTGAAAGATAACATGATCTTTAGCCCACTTTGGGCGCGGGCTAGAAGAGATTGAAGCCCCTTGCCCCCTGGGCCTGGATCTACTGATCCACCGACCCAATCGAATAATCCAGAAAATCGAGAGGTAAACCCTTTTTTCTAGCCGAATTATCTATTCCCATCCATTCGGTATTCGGCTCAATCTTAAAAGAAAAGATTGGGCCGAGTTCGATTTGATTAAGGGACCAAACAGACGAAAGTCACTTGATTACAAGCGATCAATCGTATCAAATTCAAATTTGATTTCTTTCCATACTTCACAAGCGGCAGCTAGTTCAGGACTCCATTTAGTAGCTTCGCGGATCACTTCATTACCTTCACGCGCAAGATCACGTCCTTCATTACGGGCTTGTACACAAGCTTCTAAAGCGACTCGATTAGCCACTGCACCAGGTGCATTTCCCCAAGGGTGCCCCAAAGTCCCTCCACCAAACTGTAATACGGAATCATCCCCAAAGATCTCGGTCAGAGCAGGCATATGCCAAACGTGAATACCTCCTGAAGCTACAGGCAGAACACCCGGCATAGAGACCCAATCTTGAGTGAAATAAATACCACGACTTCGGTCTTTTTCAATAAAATCATCACGTAATAGATCAACAAAACCCAAAGTGACTTCTCGTTCTCCTTCAAGTTTACCTACTACAGTACCAGCGTGAATATGATCTCCACCAGACATACGTAGTGCTTTAGCTAGTACACGGAAGTGCATACCATGATTTCTTTGTCTGTCAATAACTGCATGCATTGCGCGGTGAATGTGAAGAAGTAGGCCATTATCTCGGCAATAATGAGCCAACGAAGTATTTGCCGTAAAACCTCCAGTCAGATAGTCATGCATGACGATAGGAACTCCCAATTCTCTGGCGAATACTGCCCTTTTCATCATTTCTTCACACGTACCTGCAGTAGCATTCAGGTAATGTCCCTTAATCTCACCCGTCTCAGCCTGAGCTTTATAAAGTGCTTCTGCACAAAAGCAGAAACGATCTCTCCAGCGCATAAATGGTTGGGAATTCACGTTTTCATCATCCTTGGTAAAATCAAGTCCACCACGGAGACATTCATAAACCGCTCTACCATAATTCTTGGCAGATAGACCCAATTTTGGTTTGATAGTACATCCCAACAAAGGACGACCATATTTGTTTAATTTATCTCTTTCCACTTGAATACCATGTGGTGGTCCTTGGAAAGTTTTTGAATAAGCAGGAGGAATTCGTAAATCTTCCAGACGTAGAGCCCGTAAGGCTTTGAATCCAAATACATTACCTACAATAGAAGTGAACAGGTTAGTAACAGAACCTTCTTCAAAAAGATCTAAGGGGTAAGCTACATAGGCAATAAATTGATTTTCCTCTCCAGGAACGGGTTCAATATCGTAGCATCGGCCCTTGTAACGATCAAGACTGGTAAGTCCATCGGTCCAAACAGTGGTCCACGTACCAGTCGAAGATTCGGCAGCTACTGCTGCTCCCGCTTCTTCGGGGGGTACTCCAGGTTGAGGAGTGACTCGGAATGCTGCCAAGATATCAGTATCTTTGGTCACATATTCCGGAGTATAATAAGTTAATCTGTAATCTTTAACACCAGCTTTGAATCCGACACTTGCTTTAGTCTCTGTTTTTGGTGACATAAATAAGTCCCTCCCTATGATTTATTGGTTAATAGCTCTTACAAGAACGAGGTCTACTCGACCTGGGTGTCGAACGTAAAGAATCACTTTTGTATTTCAAAATTTTTGTACAAAATACACATTTTGTAGCCTTTATTGTCAAAAAGGCTTCTCTTTCAAGTGATATTGTATCATGTTATGTATGTATGACGCAACCCGATTTCTTATTTCGATTGACCTGCGGACCTTTCCGCAATTCTAATTTATTCTATATTAGAAGTAAATGCGATACATTTCATTTTAGGCGAAAAAGAAAATGAAAAAAATTGCAATAGCAGACGGTATGGGCATAGGTAGAAATGTGACTAGTTATTGGCTCAGCAAGTTGAAGACTTCCGATCGTTATCCATTTACTTCCAATTTCATTGGATGAATATCTATTTATCTCGACAAAATAGCATCAACAGCCTCTAGTCGTGTTCTAGCTCTTTTGAGGGCTACATCAGCCTCGATTGCTTGTCTTTTGCCTTCAGCTCGCGCACGATCAGCTTTAGCTAATCTAAAACTTTCCTGAGCCTCTTGAAGATCAATATCAATACCTCTTTCTGCATTATTTACCAATAATGTTATTTCATTATTGTCTATCTTGGCAAAACCGCCCATCAAAGCCATAGTTGACCACTGGGCATTGAGTCGTATTTTCATGACTCCTATATCCAAAGCTGTTACAATTGCAATATGGTTGGGTAATACACCCATTTGACCATTATTAGTAGTTAGTATTATTTCTTGAACTTCTGAATCCCAAACAACTCGATTGGGAGTGAGTACACGAAGATTTAGGTTCATTTTGTTTCTTTAAATTTCTTTTAAGTTCATAGCCTTTGCGGTAGCTTCATCAATGTTACCCACCAAATAAAAAGACTGTTCGGGTAGACCATCTAATTCTCCGGAAAGGATCATTTGAAAACCTCTAATTGTTTCTATTAGACTAACATATTTACCGGGGGAACCAGTGAATACCTCCGCTACAAAAAAGGGTTGTGACAAAAACCGTTCAATTTTTCTTGCTCTTGCCACGATTAAACGATCGTCTTCTGATAATTCGTCTAATCCAAGAATAGCTATAATATCTTGAAGTTCCTTATAACGTTGCAAAGTTTGTTTAACTCCTTGCGCAGTATCATAATGTTCTTCGCCTACGATCGAAGGTTGGAGCATAGTTGACGTGGAATCTAGCGGATCTACCGCTGGATAGATCCCCTTGGCAGCTAATCCTCTCGATAGTACAGTAGTAGCATCTAAATGTGCGAATGTTGTAGCAGGAGCGGGATCAGTCAAGTCATCTGCAGGTACATAAACTGCTTGAATGGAGGTTATAGATCCCTCTTTGGTAGAAGTTATTCTCTCTTGTAAAGAACCCATTTCCGTGCTAAGAGTTGGCTGATAACCCACCGCGGAAGGCATTCTGCCTAATAATGCGGATACCTCTGATCCTGCTTGGACAAAGCGGAAGATATTGTCAATAAATAGGAGTACATCTTGTTTATTGACATCTCGGAAATATTCAGCCATAGTTAAAGCAGTTAAACCAACTCTCATACGAGCTCCTGGTGGTTCATTCATCTGACCATAGACCAGAGCTACTTTGGATTCTGATATATTTTGTTCATTAATGACTCCCGATTCTTTCATTTCCTTGTAAAGATCATTTCCTTCACGGGTACGTTC